>QQSS02210472.1:0-11453 GCA_003687565.2 Craspedacusta sowerbii
CATACATACATACATACATACATACATACATACATACATACATACATACATACATACATACATACATACGTACATGCGTACATGCGTACATGTACGAACATACATACTTACGTATGTAGGCATACATGGAGCTAGTTTCATGTTTGCATACTATTACTTGAAGTATAACCTATCGCTTAAATGTAATGTATGCGTTTTCGTATTTAGCATAAAATGTTATTTAACCGTATATTGTGTATGAAGATTACCTGTTACATGTTTATTTAGTCCGCCGGTGAAACGCGAACCATCTACATCGCCTGCCGCGAACTCGTCGCCCGTTTCACTAAAGAAACTACCGCAAGCGTCGGTTTTGCCGTCGGGGAAATCCAGAATAAAAGAACCGGAAACTAACTCGTCGTTGGTCTTGCAAGCCAAGCGCTCTGCCACAGATTTGTCAAGTATTCCCAATGGAAAAAAGAAGAAAAGTGAAAAAAGTGGCGAGAGCTTGGACTGTACCCCGAAGTACTTGAAAGAAGTTTCAGTTTTGAGTCCCACTACAGACAATGCCAAATCGAAAACTCCGAGTAAAGACAAAAAAGAGAAGCATAAAGACTTTCGCGATCGAAGGAAAGTAACAGATGGATTGCCTGCACATGCCGATTCTGGAATTTCGGCAGCGATGGGCGTCAAAGGCATAAAAGACTCGAACCTGAGGCCAATGGACGATAAAGCAAAATGCGTGAAGCAAGAAAAGAAGCTCGGACTTGATACAGAAGTCATACTGCCAGTAGAGCAAGAAAAAGGTTATGCGTCTCCGGAACATCCGTCAGAAGGAAGTGATTTGCCGCGGTGGCGGAAAATCACTGTGAAGCGGACCTCCACGGATGCTTGGTCTAGCGTAAACCAGAAGCCTAGTAGTGCATCAGATTTCGGAAGCCCTACGTTAAAGTCGTTGAATGACAACAGATCTTTGATTATTAGCAATTCTTCGAGTGAAAATAATAGTGACGTCCTGGAAAACGCCGAGCGTGGTATTAAGGGTTTTCAGCACTCTGCGGGTGAAGAAGATTGCAGCTCGTTGGATGAGGATATTTCAAGTACACGGGAACTCTTGGTTGCTAGTCGAACGCGGGATCCGAATTTTTCGTCTAACTATGCGGCCGTAGATTTGCCTATAAGTGACGCGCCATCTGCCAGGGACGCTAAATTAAAATCTTCGGTTGTAGTGGCAAGCAAGGTGCAAAGGTCAAAGCTCCCCAGATCCAGAAAGTAAGTTGCATTTTGATTTTTTTATTTATTTCTGTTGTTTAGTCAACCACTTGCGCCAGCCGCTTTTTACACGGGCTAACGCGAGTCACCTTGGTATTCTGAAGTGCTTTGTACTTGTAACTTCTTCGCCGTGCATTTTGCCTTAGCTTTACTACGAAATCTTGTGGGGTGGGTGCTTTCCGTGTTGGTGAGTTTGCTAAGCTTTTTCCAGTTTGTAGTTTTCATTGTTTTGATTACAGGTCTAATCGTTTATTCTAATTTTCTTTTGCGCATTTTTGGGTTTTCGATCTTCACAGGCCAATTCCAATCGCCATTGATATCGAATTCTATCTGCTCCTATTCTTGCGGCGTCTCCATCAACGTCGTTGGAATGAACGTTCTTTCCGGATAGTGGCGTTGCGAATCCGATGCCATCTGGTGACTCCATGCATCCATCTCAAAAATCTTATAAGCCTGCTTTCGAGTTCTCTTTCACTATGAGCTTGTAACGAAGTTTACAATCGTAGAAGTAGGAAGCTCGTTCTACCACTTCCTTATCTTTCTAGTTAGAATTTCTCCCAATGGCTCGTCACAGTCTTGTCCAGTAAGCCAGATATTTTTAAGCAACGTCTTGGCACGGATCAGATAAGGTGCCGAGAACCCCATGGGGTCAAACAAGGCTGCAATTGTAGTCAAGAATTTTCGCTTCGTAATTGTAGCATTCTGATCAGGGTCTTGACTTTTAAAGGTGGATGCCTCTTCTTTGACCACCTAAAGCACTCGTAGGGTTTTTGCTGAGGGTAAACTTCCTGCAACAAGATCAGCTTTAGATGCATATCTGCTTGTGAGCACGAATGGTGATTTGGATAGTCATTTTCTTGCGTGCATCCCCCCTGACGGCCGAAGCCTTGACAGTTCCTAATAAAGTTTAGTGGAGTCCATGCTATCGTCCATGTACGTGGATTCCAAAACTGTTTCTGCAGCTCTCGGCATTTCTTTAGACTTCATTTGCGCGTGGTACCGAGTTACAAACTGCGCTTGAAATGGACAGGAGATAACTCCAAAACGAGACTATTAAACTGATACTCATCACATGGTCGCGTTTCATCCAGTTCTCTCCAAAGAAAGCGATGATACACACGGTCTTGTGGAGCCAAGTCTATTAGAAGATACATGTCAGTCACATCGCGTACCAGTGCAATTGGAAATCTGCGAAAACGCAGTAGGGCTCTTACCAGATCTCGCTGAAGCTGAGGACCCGTGTAAACCACGTCACTTAGTAAACCATATTCTTCTTCGCTGATGCGTCAAAGACCATCCTCGTCTTTTTTTGTTTTCGTCTCAGGCATGGATACAGCTTTGTGATGGAGATACCATGCTCCCGTAGTGGCAGGCTTTCGAAATCTAGCCTTTCTTCTCATAGTCCTGGATGATGGCTGAATGCGATTTCGTATGGCTATTATCCTTCTGAAGATGTCTTTACGTGCTTGACACTCGCCTGTGTGCAACATCATAGTTTTTTGGAATTTTTGATTGGATCATCCTTCTATGGCAACCTGGTACTTTGAGTTGATGTGATGTAACGCCTGATCCACCATTTTTAGTGCTGCGCTTCTGTCGTCATGCAATCTTCAAGCTTGAAGTCAGTAACTACTTCAAACTCCCATAACTGCTTCAGCGTCATATTCAGTGGAGATAAGTCGTCGACTAAGAAGGTACCGCTTTAGGAGATTCCAACCCATTTCGATTCTGCCCAATATTTCCGACGCAAGTCCATCCTAAGTGGGTCAGGTGCGCAATGGGTACCCCGGCTCACCTTGTAGTTCTTTTAGTGATGTTTGGAGGGCTGTATGATCAGGTCCAACTGGTTCACTGCTGGTTGCGAACGAAGCTTTGGGAATGGTATTCTTTTCAATTGAGCCCAAGTGAGTCCTGCTTTGAACTTCCGGAGAATCAAACGGATTCTAATTGCTTGTTAGCTGTTCCGCTGTCTAGGCATATACTCGTTGGCTCAGCTTCTTATCCAAACTGACCAGGTCACATTCCACTGGCATTATTGTGAAGGTCTTTCCTTGTCCATTCAAAGTACTAACTATAACAGAGTCCGTCGGTTCTTGCAGGCCAAGCTCAGCCGCGACATCGCTGTTGATATATGTCTGGTGCTCGCGTCATCAAGCAGCATCACTCTTGATGACCATTCTGTAGTGTTACTGGGACAGTGCGCAAAGCAATAATGCAGTTAAATGCTGTCGCCGCAGACGCAAGCGACTGCTCCATTGTTGAACTTCTCTCTTTTTTCCGGCGAGTTTGCTTTTCCTGATGGGCCAGCACTTCCTCTCCAGAGGGAGTAACCCGTGTAGTTTCCGCCATTTCAGCATGATTTGCAGACTCCGACATATGGCCTTTATCCTCGTGCAGCAGGCGGTTGTGATTTTCGTTGCATCCATCCACCCCGCAAGTTCTTGTTTGCTTGCAGTCAGCGCCACGGTGCGTCGCGTCAAAGCATGGGTAGCAGAGCCACTGAGCTCTGGCTATCTTCTATCGTTGTGCCACGTCCGTCGCCTTGAATTTGGGCGTAGCCAGACTGGATACTCAACACCACAAACTTTGCAGTGGCGCTTTAAGGACTGCGTAACCTTATCGTCCAAAAACACCGTTTGTTGGTGTTCTCTACTGCTTGTCCCTAGACCACGAAACGTCTCGGCCGCCACCACCGCGAACTCCGCTTCTCTATTAATCCACTCCCGAAGGAGAACGTCGATATTGAGACACGTTGTAGCTGCCTCCACATATCTCGTCCCAACTCGGGGGCGAATGATTAGAATCAATGAATAAATGAATTAGAATGAATGAATGAATTAGAATGAATGAATGAAGAAACGATAAGCGCGGAATCAGGTCATTCAGGTTGATACGTTTCGCGTTCTTTGATCCCGCACTTGTTCGCTTCCCGTGCGGACGATCTCCAACTTCCATGCTTTGCGTAGGTCCTTTCCTCCTGTCGTCAACCGCGTCGATTTCTGTTCTTGTGATGGATGCGCGCTCGTCTTGACCATCGTCTTGTCCGCCGTCAATCCTTTTTAGCTCAGCTTCCAATAATCGCTGTTGCTGGAGGTAATCGGCTTCCAATTTCTTTTGTTGTTCTTTGACAGCTTCAGTCCGTAGACGCTGTTTTTCTCTCCGTTGATCCAACTGCTTCTTCGTTGCTCTTGTCTCCTTAGCTCCCACTTCTTTGTTGATGTTCATTTCACACCGGAATGCTTCAAGATATTCCTGCCCCTTTTGATCAGCGGTGCAAAAATCTTATCTTTTCGATCTCTTTTGAGGTCTGCGTGACTATCTCGTAATTACCGGCTTCCGCGTAGCATGCACTCAGGTGTTCCGGACTTAACGTCACTCGCTCTTCGGCGCCCTTTTTTCTGTCCCTAGCCTCGTCAATCTCCTCGAATTGTGAGACCTCGGTTTTTTAGAAGACGCGCAAGTCGAAGCCGAGCTTTCGTAAAAAAAAAAAAAAATTTGCCGATGCCTTGCATCTTTTGGCTTTGCACAAGAACTTCGGTGTCGGTCTTTTCCGCGACTTCTCGTCTGAGATCTCTTTCAATCACGTCTCCGTTCTTCTTGGTCGCTCTCTTCTTTCCAGCCATGATTAAACATCCTCTGCTACCAGAAATGTTCGGGAGACAAGAGGGAGTAGAGAAGTGACTCTGTAGCAACTTTGGTTAACTTGAACCTTCAGACTGATTATTACCAACAATCTACGGTATCAAATGGCTAACCTTACGTACGTTTGGTCTCACGAGAACATAAGCTCTCAAGTGAACAGTTGCACGAGACCGTCACAGTTACAGCAGCCTGCCCCCAAATCACTTGAGCATTGCTAGCTGCGTTGCCTCGCCAAATCTACCGTAATCTACAAATCAGCATTGCCAAATCTGCCGTATATATACAAAATTTTCACCTCCCACGAACATCATAAAAACTTCCATAAGCGTTACTAGTTTCCTTGCTACAAGGGGGCTAGTTTCCATATATTATCAAACGCATAATTATCTAGTTTCTCTGTTGCCAAGCCCTACACAATATAGTTAAGTCCCACACAACTATAATTAGCTACGCATTCACTAATTTTGCACACCACGCGATCATAATGTGAGAAGTTATCTCTTTCGGTATGGTGACCCAGTCATCAGTTTCTCGCATCTCTTCGGAACACTATATTTAGGATCACAAACTATTTATATTTATGTCTATTGCTAAGTTGGGCTGGCATAGTTCGATCATATCTACTCTTATTGCCGGGCCGTCTAAAGTTTTTAAGTAAATTTTTTGTAATTTGCCACTTGTGTGTCCAATCAGTCAAGTTTATATTTTGGTATGTTATTAGGACAGGAAAAACTATGCCTGATGGGAATACGCCTCCACATCCTGATGAACTTGTTGAACTATACCAAAAGCTTACCAGAATTCAGGACCCGGAAAAGCTTCAGCGGATAGTAGATATCGTTGAAACGTCTGGAGTGTTTGAAGTTACTAGTTCCACCTTCGATTTCGACTTGTGTTGCATGGATGAAGAGACTGTGCAGCAAATAAGAGACTGTCTTTAAAAGCGGTGGTGCGAGCAGTAATTTTTGCTTTCAGGTTTCGACTTTCGTTTTCATTGCCCGAGTCTGCTTACCTTATACTTGTCGTTTTTGAATTAGCGGATCGTCTGATCTGCTTTACGTTTTTGCTTATAATGATTGGCTGCGTGGTGATTTATTCGGTCTACTATCGCAAATTCTTTCTTTATTTTCTTGCATGCTTTTTGGGCGTGATAGCACGAATGTTACATCAAGTCAACCTCCGCTTGCTCGTGAAGCAGGCAAATGGTTCACAGCGCTGCTTTCGAGCATGAACGTGCAGTAGCCGCTTGCGGGACGGGCATCTTGCTCTGCAGGAAGTGGACATGCTTAGGACCAGCGTACGTTTTTCAGGCATTCACCTTTCAGGCAGTCACTTTGCAGCCAGTCGCCTTTCCTATTTAACGTCTATCCCGGACGATTTGAGATATGCGAATGCGCTCGGTCACACATTTGTTAGGTTATTGCATTTGCTTTTAGGTTTGCTACGCTGCTTGTAGAGTTTTATGCCAAAGCTGTATATAAATATAGTACTTAGCTGAAGATTGATGCTTATTAGGTATCCGTATTGTAGCCTGAGTGCAATGAATGACCTCGTTATGAAGTGTTTTTGGAGTTTCGTACGGTTCGGTGTGTTCTTCAGTGATACGAGAACTACAAGCATCATCCACGAATTGTCTTCTTGAAGAACTTAAACTTTGGATCGTATACTAGGATTGCTATCTTCTATGTTTTCCTTTATTGCCTCTTTATGGTTGATTAATAGATTGATAGATTGATAGATAGATATAGTTCCCCGATGTACTGACGCGTCCGCAGCCATTGGTCGAGTCTTTGTTGTTTTTTTGTTGTTTTTTTCTTTGTTTTTTTTTTAGCTTTGACGAATTGTTATTTCATCAGGGTGTCATTTTTCTTAGCGTTGCGGTGGTATCTGTCATTGCTTCTCGTCTTTGGACTTGTGTTGAGCTTGTGACATTAAGTTGACTTGCTTACTTTGTTCGTAGCGGCAGTTCCTTTTGCTAACGTGCTGCAATGCGCAGTTCATTTGTAATTAAATATTTGATTCCTGGTTTTATGAGAAAGATGTTTGCATATATAGATATAGAGAGGAACAGGGATTTGAGAGCGCTGAATTAGTGACGCGTTTACGAGACAAGACGCCGTCCTTTTTCTGAGCTGCATAGTTTGTTTGTTTGTGTTTTTTTTTTTTTTTTTTTTTTGCTTTAGCCCTCTGTGTTCAGCATTTTAATTTTTGAGTTCTTCTCCAAATCAGAATTGCTTTAACATACGCTAATGTAGTCACCTAACGTTTCTGCTTTGGTTGCTTTATTGCCGGCGTTTTGGTCTGCCTTTCTTTTTTTTTTTTTTTTTCTTTTTTGCTGCTCTTTGTTTTCGCACTTTTTGAGTTTGTCTTATCATTTTTGCACGTTTAATTATTATTCGATCCTGTTGATGAGCCCTAGTTGAGTTGCCATAATACCTTAGTGCTCAATTGCAGCGACCTTTTAAAGTTGCTGCCTTTTTGTGTTGCGTATTTGGTTTTAAGTTTCTTTGGAGCAAATTGGGTTGATTCTGTTTCGACTCCTTGTTCACGAGTCACTTTCCAGTTTCTAACGTTGCCATGTCATTTTGTAGTTAGTGGTATCACGGTAGGCTCGCGGCAGCGATGACGTCAGGACAAACATCCTAATTATCAGCGTAGTCTGCTTCAGATGAATTTTGAATTGCTCGCAATTTTAAGCGGGTTCTTAAACGGCACGCGTCGTCATTCCGTAAGGTCTTTTTATTGATTATAATTTATGTGATGTTATTTTTTCGTTTTATTCGTATTATTATCATTATCCTTATAATTGTTATTATTATTATTATTATTATTATTATAATTATTATTATTAGAAATTATATATATTATATTATATTATATTATATTATATTATATATATTATATTATATTATATTATATATATATATATTAGAAATTCACTTGTAATTTTGCGCGTGAAAGTTCTTCTAGAAAATATATACTTGAAGTTTGAAAAAATTATTATTATCATCATTATTATTATTATTATTATTATATTTTTATTGTCATTATTATTATGTTTTTATGATATTATTATTATCATTATTTTTATTATTATTATTATATTTTTTATTGTTATTATTGTTATGTTTTTATGATATTATTATTTTTATTATTATTATTATTATTATTATTATTTTAATTATAATTATCAGTATTATTTTTTTTTATGTTATTATAATTACAGGAGTAATTACGAACGGATTTGTCGAGTCGATAAAGCATGTGTGGTGATTTGTACGTCGCTGCCAGGCTGTGAAAGTTTGACTAAACAATGCGATGTCCGAGAATAGTGAGTGGTGCCGAGGTCTACAGAATGTTTCGTAGAAAACTTGAAAATATATATGGAGTTTTAAAAAAAATATTATTATTATAAGATAAGATACTTTGAGAAACTCGCTACCCAATAAAACCAACATGCTTCGATGGGGGTCCAATTTGACATCACTTTGCCACTTTTGCCCAAACCTACAAATGCTTGGAGCAGAACTTACAGAGGGGAGATATACCTGGCGCCATAACCCAGTGTTAATAACCTTTGCGCGTTCCGTAGATGCCGTCAGAAACACCTGACCTTATAGCAATACGGGATGGTCACATTTTCGTGATGGAATTAACCATCGGGTTTGAGGCGAATCTCCAGAAAAAATGCCGAAAGAAAGTGGGAAATAAACCAAGAGCTTCTTCGTAACCTGCCAGGTAAAATAACATTTCTTAACATCTAACTCTTGGCGCGCTGGGAATACTTTCAAAAGAAGCAAAAAACTACAAAGACTGGCTTACACAGCTTGGACTCAGCGATGAAGAATCCAGAAACCGAATGAAAAAGATAATCATGACCATGAGTGACATTATCTTTTTTGCGGACTCAATCAACCATAGACACAACCAAAACTTCTCCATTGGTAGCTCGGACAACGCCGCCCTGGTATACCTGTGAAGAGAGTGCCAGCGGCAGGAAAACAAGCTGTAATTTCGAAGCGAAAAGAGGTGAAATGAATTTGAAGTTAAAAAAATATTATATGATTATCTTATTTTGCCTCTTGGCCACCCGACTCTAATACCAGTCACAACATATATGTTGGGAGTGGCTCTCGCAAAACCCAATACATTCGTTGTGACTGGTATTAGAATTGGTAAGAACGTCTTACCTGGTAAGCGCATGCGCCATACTTCCACGGTCCACAAGCATCCATTTCTGATATGGAGCTTGGTCTGGGAACGTGTTGACAGAGAAGGAGAAACTATGCAAAAATAAGCAGTTGTTCGTTACCTCGCGTTGCGAGGAAGTTGTGTCGTTGTAATTTTCGTCAGATACCCTTGTATTTCTTATCGCATGCTCTAAGTGATGTATAAGTGAAGCAATGTCAAAGTTGTGGTGAGATATGGCTTGGTTTTAAGAACAAGCTTCTTCAATCCTCCAACATTGTAACCTTTTCTTACCTCAGTCATTCCCTGCTGTATTCACAATACTAATACTAATAATAATAATGGTTTAGTTGCATCTTCATTTATGTAGGTTGACATGAAACTCACTTGCAGCAAATCCACAATTCCGTCTTGTGGATAACGTCCATAGTGGTGCTGGTACTTAATTTCATGCAAAATTATGATGATAACAGAGGCTCATTTGAGCAGGTATGTCTCTAGTATGACACCATAGTTCTTTGGGTAATAGTGTCGTAAGGCCTTAGCAATTGATGGTTCTACATTTTAATATATCTATTTTAAATAATAAGCAAGTTCAATAAAAACGAGCACTGAAGTTCAACCATATACTAGTTTTGCTACTCGGCATGCTCAAAATATTTAGATGGTTGTCGCCGTGTTTAAAACTCAGGAACTTTGATAAAGGAATTATAATTGGAGTTTTTCGGTGTCTATTGTGATTCTGAAATGTTTTCTGCAAGTAGCCATGTTTTTTTTTTTTGTCGTAGTATGCCTGACTGTTGTGTCTAATGTTTTTGTTAACTGTTTCATGGAGTTGTTCAAGCATGTCTTACCAAGCGCATTGGTCACCCATTGCTCATATTTGTAGAGTTATTCCCGTAACGCGTCCTTGCATTTGCAACTCAAATTATGAAATTGATAGCTGGTTACATGCATCAGCTCTTGGACGTAAATTTCGTATGATCTTTGCGTCCTAAGGAATGTCGCAGTTTTCAAGCTAGCGACAAGCTGCTATGCAAAATTAAAAACTTCAAACTAAATATAACGGGCGTATTAGGTTGCTCCTGCAGTCACGACTATCCAGTTGACAGTTCTACAGGAAAGTTTTTTTTTGGATTCTGCATTGCATGGAAGTTGTTTCGCAGTAAATTTTTAAATTTCATTCTGTGTACGTGCTACTGCACCTGACTTTTTATCGACATTTGCTCTGCTTGATTAAGCTTTTGACGAACTCCGTTTTTACTGAGACCTATTTACAGCTGGTTTGCGTATGCTTTTTTCTGTAATTTTTGGAACGTATTTACAGCTTTTACATCTTTTATTATGATTAGCTGTGATAGTATAATTAATTTCTTCAGGAATAGTTGTCAACATCAAATTTCTCTTTTGAAGCGAATGTACTGCATTTTGAGTTCCTTCTCAATTTTTCACGCACGGAAGCTTTTCCACGGACTTTCTTGTGCTGATCGAATTGCTACAAGGACTAAGGTTATTGTTGTTTTTGGGTTAGCTAGAATGGTTTTGTGTACCACCTTGTATTTTAACTGCGTAAGCTTAATTCAAGTTGCTATCCTTGAAACATCTGCACGAAGTATTTGTTACTTGTTATTATGTTTTATTCATATTTATTCCATCATTCATTATTGTTTGTGTTATTTCTTATGTCTTATTTTGTCTTTTTATTGAAGTATGTATAAAGTATGGTGTTGCCTGATATGCTTCACAGCATGGGAAGGACTAAGGTCTAAGGTAATATAGTATGGTATAAGAAGTATGCAGATTTTGTGCGCACCCTAAACTTAACAAAAATATAAAAATGATTTTTGTTATTGTGGTGAGCTTCTCTTGAACTCTTTCTGGAAGCATAACAAATGGAGGCATACCTAAAACTGACAATTGGTGCATAGACTAGGACATACATAGGTAGCAGCAAAGTTATTCAGAAAGACGCGATCTGTACTGCAAGCTTTGTTTCATGCTGTTTATTGCTGGCAGCTATTAGAAAAGTTGATGTCGAATGCGCTTTCCTATTGAATTCAAATAATATGCTTTCTTCAAGGTCAGTCATAGCCGCTTTTAAATCGTTGCCTTTTGTTCGCAATAGCCGCTTCTAGGAGAGCCCCACAAGTGTATTCCTCACTATAACACTACTTATACCTACAAGTATTTACGGTTACGATGTTTTAGGTTACGCTGATAAGATACGTCTTGATAAGAAGTCCTTTGGAAGCTTGCAGCTTTACTACCGTTGCTTTTCTTTGCGATAAATCTTTACTCTCGAAATCATTTGCTCATAAGTATTCCAATAGTGCATTATGCATATATGCATATAGTGCTAGTTCCATATATAT
>QQSS02210483.1:0-11452 GCA_003687565.2 Craspedacusta sowerbii
TACATACATACATACATACATACATACATACATACATACATACATACATACATACATACATACATACATACATAGGTGGATAGAAAGATAGATGTGAGGTGTGACGTAAGTGTACGTAATGTATGGCTTTCATTTGCTCGCTTGGTCTGCACAAGAGTGTCCTGGATATTTTATAGCTAGCCGTGGTAAGCGTAGGCTGATGTTTACCACATTTTTTGAGCGTGGCTTTTGCTCGGGTCAACGCTGATTGGCTGGGTTACTGCCAATCAGTTACTGCCGAGACTGCCTTTACTGGCGGGCTTAACCAGATGTCGGTAAATCTGCTTTTGCGCACGAAGCAGGGTTTCTGCCGACACTTGCTACACCGACGGGAAAAAGGAATTGTTATGAACAGGCGGTTTCCAGCAAGATTGGCCCTAGCTAGAAGCATCTTTCCTTGGTCTTAGCGCTCGAAATTGTCAAAAACGCGATTGCTGAGTCCGAAATATCGCTTTTGATATGCGCGTCGGCTCTGTTGCAACCCGCCGAGCGGATTAGATTTGGAATTCCAGCGACCTAGTGCATGCTGCTGGCATTTGCATAGCATTTACGGGCGAAGTCAACCTGCTGTCTGCTAGTTTACCTTCCGTGTTGTGGCAGTGCGATAGCGAGTGTATGGCACTCCCAAGATAAGCCTTACCCCAAATCTTAGATGGGCGTTTTGCAAAATCTCCCTACCTTGCCCAACCCTCCGTTAACTCATTAACCTAGATTACGAGACCCAACTCGCTGTTAGCCCATGACCCAACCCGCGGTTAACCCATTACCCAACCCGCGGTTAACCCATTACCCAACCCGCGGTTAACCCACGACCCAACCCGCGGTTAGCCCACGACCCGACCCGCGGTTAGCCCATGACCCAACCCGCGGTTAACCCATTACCCAACCCGCGGTTAACCCACGACCCAACCCACGGCTGTTCAAGCCCGACGAAACCGCCTGTAAACTCAAGTCCTACCCTCATCAACGCGTATTTAACCCGCAAGCCATCCCGTGGTTTATCTCTTAACCCGACCCCGATCTTGTGTCGGACCACCCTTAGTTGAGGAAAGTCAGCTAAAAGTGTTAGATCTTACACCCCCCCCCCCTTGTCCACGCACCTTGCGTTAATTATGGTTAGTTCATATTATCAGGAAAGTGCGATTGCATTTCTTTGCTTCGCGTATGCGCTGGAGTCGTTCTAATGGTTGTATTTTAACTTGCCCTCCGTGTAGCCTGTCCTTTCAAACTTTTAGGCTTCAAGCAGCGAAGCTTTACGAGCAGCGCAGGAAGAATCTACAAAATTGCAATCCGAGTTCGACATGTTTAAGAAAGAATCATCAACCAAAATCCAGAATCTTCGAGATTCTTTCAAGCAGTCGATTGAAGTAGCATCTGCGCCAACTTCGAAGTTCATCAAACAAAATCGCGGCTCGAAGTCGCCATTGAAGAAAGTCCGAAGCTACAAGCTGTTGAAAGAAGTTGACGAAAAGTTACAAGGCATTTTGAAAGAAGTAGAAGTTTCACAGTAAATTTCAGTTTAATTGTGGTCATGGTTTTCGGCAGTTCGAGTTCCACACTTGGTCATTCTGCGCCATTTTGCGCCAGCTCAAACCACAGGTGGACACGAGAGCGGCTGTTATTTGGCTAAAGAGCGTGCTGAATGATATTTGATCTTCAAGCTCTACGGAAGCAAAATAAGTTTAGTAAAATACGATATATTGAATGTGCATAGGTTTGCTGTTTACTGCTTATAGCTGTTTAATGCTCTTGGACGCAATGGTAGATTTCAAAAGCTGGATCTTCGTAAGCTTTTCTGCTGCTTGTTAAGGAAGCATCTGCATTGCTGACCGGCTTGGTACGATTTTCAGCGTGTTATATAGTTTCAGCGTATTGTGTTATATGTTGGCTGTGTAGTAGGAGCGTCTTGAAAAAGTGCTTTTCTATGGCAGAAGACGATTTTAATCTTTATTTTAAGTTTTAATAGCGGTGCATATCTTACGTTCGCGTTTCGACGATTTGTGAAACCATGCTTTTCTAGAAAAGCATGCGCATTTTGTTTTGCAGGCACCCGTAAATTAAGTACTGTGATCGGCGTATGTACGCAAATTACGCTTGCGTGTCTGTCTTTCGTTTTGCCTTTGTTCACAATTGACAATAGTTGACCATCAGTTGTTATGGAACTTAATTGGGTCTTCCATTGTACATAATTTGTAAAAAGAAAGTTTTGACGCATTTTCTAAATGTTTTAATTGTTGTGGTCTTAACGAGAAATCATTTTGCAGTTTCAGCTTGACTATCTTTTGTTACGGATTACTGTCATATTATGCTCTATGTCGTCATGGTATGTTCCATGCCATTAAGTGCTACATCTTAAAGTACCATTAATTCTTGGCTATTCTCACCTTGACTTCACTTCATTTGTTACCTGCCGCCTTGCGCTAAGCCAACTAATGCACACACGAATAGACACATACATACGTACTTGCATGCGTTCATGCTGACTTAATCTCATCCACTAAAAATTTCGTAAAGCGCCACCAAATTTCAAAGTGGGCTGCGGCCTCGTCCCCCATCTACACCGTACTTGTTATAATGCACCACAGGTAAGATGTTAAGGCATGTGACATAGCTGTGCCAGCACACACGAGTTTTACAGGCTTAATGTCGCAAAACGCAGCACATCGCCTCATGCTTCGTGAATCAAGGAACGAATCCTCGATCTTAATTTTCAGTCTTAAACCCAGTCAAATTCCGTAGTAGGATCCTTGTTGGAAGGATTTTAATTGCTGAAGTTAATGCATATAGTGAAACTTTATTTATTGCAAACGTTTCCAGCCTATATTCGTGAGCAAAAAGTTACCTACTAGCTTACGCCAAACAGAAAGAAAGCCTTACCTTGTAAGCCAACAATGTGTGGTGTGCCACTTAACATGTGATCAGTGTGACGCCGATTATGTTGGAATGACATCCCTGCACCTCCGCCAACGAATTGAGAGCCACAGATCAGCTGAGAGCTCTATAGCTCGTCACTACAAGCAGGCGTACGAGTTACCGATACTACACGGAAGCATTACCTTAGACATAGGGAAATGCTTCCGAGTGTTGAAGAAGTGCCGAACTAAATTCGAATGCCTTATTAATGAGATGTTGTTCATTCGAAAAATGTGTCCATCTCTGAATGTGCCATGTGACTCATTGAAGGCTAAGGTGTTTTTATAGATTTGGTTTAGTTCGGTTATTTCCTTGTAGTTCACTGCTTTGATTTTTCTTCCAGATATGTAGATTTTTTAGCACTGAGGATGGCTACAGATGTGGCCGATACGTTTCCAATAAATGAAGTTTCACTATATGCATTGACTTTTGCAATTAAACCTAATCAATCAATAAATTAATGGTAAAGTGCGCAAGAGCGTTGGATGTATCGGATATGTATTGTTCTTGGTACTTAGTTACACTGTATGGAAACGAAAACTGTTCTGTGGCGGTGACGATGAGATCCAGATGAAAAAGATAAGATTCATCATTGTCTTAAAGTTCTGCCGTGTTTTGCGGAGCGCGTTCTTTGGGTTTCTCCTCAATAAAACTGGGTTTTCGGGCTCAATGATATGCATAATTGTGTATAAATATGCACTGACTATGCATTAACATGCATGCAGGTAGCCAAACAACACATTTCATCCAGTCCTTCGCGTGCGCTTTAACTCCTTAACTAGTCGTCCAGCTTTAAGTATTAAATCCTCTACAACTTTTGGACATGGCATCGTGAAATTATTCTTGCAACTGAGCACTTTACAACAGAAATCGTCTATCTGAGCAGATTTTTGCGTATGAGAGAATGCTTCCCGTGAGTTTTCCGACTGCAAATTCCCGTTACAAGCTCTGTGTATATCCTAGGTTCCTTTCTCCAGAACGACGATAAGGTAAGCTTGGGCGGTTTTCGACCAACGGTCAAAACGAACGGTCCGGATCGATAACAGTAAAGGAACGGAAAACTTTTGGCATGGACGGTTTTCGCTCGTTTACCGCTTGAATGCCGACATTCATCGCAGGGAAAGTTCTAGCAAAAACCGTTCGTTAAGGAAAGGAACGATTCGTAAGGTAAACGAATGGAAATTAACCATTCACTTCCTTTCCTTTTTGAGAGACCGCTTCTTTATCGTTCATACCGTTCATTCGTCGGTTATTTTAACCACGTATGTTAGGTTAAGCTGAGGAGCAGCAGCTGCAGCAGCAGCAGCAGCAGCAGCAGCAGCAGCAGCAGCAGCAGCAGATAGTTCTTGTCTCTGATGTGACAACATTTCTTAGTCGAAATTGTCATCGGTTCATCGAGTTCTCACTTCAGTCAAGCGATCATGCTTATGAAGAGTTCTACCACCGAGAGCCCGGGCAAGAGGCGTTGGCAACTCATTGACTCCAGAAGCTTTAAGATGATGGCATTCAGGCGCAGGGCACTCCGCACCCGCAGTCCAGTGGTCTCGTTCTTTTTCTAAGAAATCCAGAGGGCTGAGGAAGTAGGTGGTTGCTCTTAGCCATGACTTGGTGAAGACGAATCCAAGAGTTTCGCGAAGTTCAGGCCTCCATCAGAGCACTAGATTGTAGATTCTTCGGTTGAGAGATAGGTAGTTATTGCTAGTACCATGCACTCCTTAATCCTGCTCCTTTATCGTTCCTTGTCGTTCCTTTACCGTTCTGAGTCACCTTCACCTTCCAGGCACTCTTCAGAGGTGTCAGGTGGTCTGCAGCACCAATGAGGACTCTCCAATCATCAAGAAGAACCACGTGCAGCAGTTTACTCATGAACAATACGAGTATAATTTGAATGGTACGTCGCGAGAAGCTGTGAGTACCGCAAGAGAGACAAGGGCAAGGAAAAAGAGAAGCATCAAAAAACGTTCTCTCAGAACGAAAAGAATGAGTCACTCTCCCCAGTCTAGCTCTGAGGATAAAGAAGAAGACGATACCATCATGCCCTTCCATGATTACCGTTGTCTTTCTCAAACGATTACACATTTGAGAAAAATAATTGAAACGCCGTGCAGTTGAACGTTAATACAGCGATCAGTCACTATTATGGGGGCTGAACATCTTTCTTTTCCCGGGCAATGGGTTCCACGGATGATCCAGACGGATAGGCCAGCCATTTCAGGACAGACTCGCATTAAGTGCCAGCAGTCGTTTCAAGCTGGCCGTGTCAATTTGATCGAAGTAATGACATGCATAAGAACAGAAACACTGGATGCGTGTCGAAGATGCCCTTGCGCACTTTCCCATACCTACCGTATAAGAAAACAATCACCACAAACAAGTAAGTCACCCAAAAGACTTCGATAGGCAGTTCCGTTTTCAGCTCTAACTCGCAGAGTATAACGTGACTCAACGCTACAGAGAATATCTCTTAGCAACTACGTACCAAGTAGTCTCAATGGCTCTTTGTTCAATGCCAACATGATTAAGCCCATAAGCAAGGTGCATGGATGAAAGTAGAAGTTAAAGGTTCGGGACTAAACCTTAAATTAGCCCAGTCAGCTGTCAACATTTTTCTATACATGTACACGACTAAAGCTGCTGCTTGTGCGAAGCCAATTTGATAAATGCTGATCTTTGTCATTACATTTACAAAAGATTCTTATCCCCCTTTATAAGTCAATCGACTTACGTCGTTCAAGGCAAATTTATGCACGCGAAATTGTGCGCAGCCGCTTATATGAGCTATCATCTAGATAAACAAAACCACGCGAGAACTGTCTCGGGGCGCACGGGGTGGATAGGCTAACGAGCAAAGCGATGCAAGCATGTCGAATCCTACGCCACGATCACTCTTCAGAACTATTCTAGTCAGTCTCAACACGGACAACGTAGGCAGTTTAATTTGCGGGTAAAATCAAGGACGAATCGGTTGATTTAAAGCCGGGAAACCAGCAACGCAGTTAGCGCAAAGCTATTTAAAATCCTGTTTGAGGTATTTCTTTCAAGATAATCAACAAGCAAAGACAAGAACAAGCAGTTTTTGAGGTCGGTCTGTGCCACGAAATCGGCGAACATCGGCTACGCAAAGCGCACTACAATGCACCCCCACGGAGAGAGCGGGGAGATTAAGTTTCCATGGGCGCATCTCCGATGTTTTGCACGCTAGTATGAATCTGCAGAGGAACAGTCTTCGTTGACAAAATTTGCGTAGCCCCACGCGGGTACTTGTACGAACGCTGTCGGACCCCTTTCTTGTTCGACTCTTCAAACGGTCTGATGTAGTCCACGCCGTCCTTCGTGATAACAGCAATATCAACATTGCTCCCAGATCCCTGCAGGAGACATTGAGACCTCAGATTAGAAGGAGCGATTGACCCTAGCGAAACTGCGGTTGTACGAGTTCCGAGCAATACATACGGATAGGTAGTGAGTGATGAGAAGTGAATTTATTTTCTCAAACAAAAGCCCTATCAAAAATTGCAATACTGAGAAAGGAAACAATTAATAAATCCAAAACTTGGACGCTTGCAAAAAGATATAAAAAACTAAACTGCTATTCAAAAATTTGAGCATCTGTATGATATGGAGACATCCTCATAGCCGGAGCTAAAGAGGAAGCTTTCTTAGAACTAACCAACTAACCAAGTCGTTGAAAATCCCGGCCCTTACAGCCTCCTTCACAAGATTCTTCGCCTCCTCCAACTGAACAATAAGAAAGAAAAGAAAAAGGAACGAAATTTAGAAAAAAAACTTTAATTCCTTTGCTTGTGATTATTAACGTACCCCTTAATACGCCAGGCAACTTTCTTTCAATCTTTTCTTATTCAACATGAAACTACAAAAAGCACCTTCTCTGCATTAATTCCAAAAGCAAGTCAACAAACACTGTTGCCGCACTCAAAAAACTAGTGTCGCGAGCAGGCGTCCACGAAAAGACTGAAAGATCTTAAGGACATTAAATTGCATTCTGATGGACCAACCCCAAAAACCAGCCGCCCCATCACGAAAAGCTGATAGGTAAGACATCTTTGGTAGACCTGCGGTGCAAAATTAGTAACCAGCCAGCATATCAGTGGACGATAAAATATTCTGTATCAGTATAACTTTAAACAATCGAACCTCCATATTTGGTCTGTAGCCGCTTTCAAATATCGCCATAGCAGCCAGCGAGCCAGATCCTACAAACATGCAATTCGTGCGAATAATACTTTCACATTAATCGTTTCAATCTAAAGGTTTCCTTAGACCGATCATATCAAGTCGACCTGCCATTCTCATAGACCATCAAACTGAAATGTTTCAACAAGGCATCGAGAGTCGAAAAGAGCTCCAACATTTTTCTTAAGGACAGATCCAAGCTTACCTAACGATACACTCCGGCTCGCCAGTTTAAGAAAGAATAAAATACGACTAAAGAAGGGTGTCAATAAGCACATTTACAACATGGCATTCCACAATGCAAAAATACGCGCCACTAGCATCAAACTGTAAACATATGCACGCGCTCTTGATACCGACAGCGCTTCCGGTTGTCGACAAAGAGTCACTCAAAACTTCATAGTGTAGATCACGAAATGACGCTTAGTCGAGAAATGAGTCCAAAATCGTCTAACCGGCTAACCTGTTGTACAGATAACTGTTCGATTTAGTAAGACTTGTTTTTTTTTCCTGTTTCCTTCCTTGTATTTGCTTTTAGTTAAAAAGCGCTGATGGCTACAGTACGGACACATTAAAAATAAATCAAGCTTCACTATTTGAATGGACTATCCACACGGATGCTGATGCAACGAATCCTGGATTCAAGGATCCGGATTCAAGGATTCGGAATTAACGAATAAAAGACAGTGGTACAAGGCTACGAAATGAGACTTAACAATTTCAGACCAATTTAAATGGTACGAAAAAGACCAATATAAAAAGGCATTTGAAGCGCCTCACCCATTGTAACATACGGCAAGTTATCGGTACTGCCGTGTGGGGCAATGGTGTACAAAGACGGACCTGTCACATCACATCCCCCAAGAACAAGGGCTGCCCCAATGTATCCTTGATATCTGCAGGAGAAATGGACACAAGCTGCGTATATACAAAAATCATGCCAAATAGAACGTTCGCAAAACGCAACGAAGAATAATTCGTAGCTGCAAGGCTAACAGAAAGCTTGAGAAAAACAAAAGTTAAAATCATAATCGAGCGTTTAAAAAATAAAAACAAAAAAAAAACAAATGTAACTAAATAAGTAGGTAAATAAATAAATAAATAAATAAATACAGCCTTGACCGCACGTGCATTTGATCAGTAATGTACACATTTCGAGGACTTGCCTGTTTAAATACTGCTTTAGCATGCGACAAGCCGTTGCAACGCGAGGCTAGTACGAACACAAAGAAAAACACATTAACGCTACAACAGACCAGCTTGAACATAGTCATCAACACGTAGAGAGAGAGATAGATAGAGAGAGAGAGAGAGAGAGAGAGAGAGAGAGAGAGATACTAAGCGGTATTTTTGTTAGATGGAAACGAGCTTTAGCGGTACAAACGATTGCATACCCGTAGGACCAAGCCGACAGCTAAAAGTACCGCATTACACGTCACAAAAACAACCAACACCCCAACTATTCGATATGCAATGAGCACTCGGTTTTACATTAACCCTAAAAGAAGACAGAGCACAATGAGCACGATTAGCACCACTAGTTTGTTTGCTGCCTAAACCGAATTCCACAACCAAAAACATAACATATCTGTGCTTCACGATTTTAATACTTCCGATCGAAACTCATTAAACAAAAACCTCTCGAGAAGCAATGCGTTAAAGAAAGAAACAAATTGAAAAGCTCCATTTGGTTCTCATATGCGGAGAGAAATACTATGAGAAATTAATCTTGGGCTTTTCTCTGCACATTAATTCAAAAGCCAAATAACTTGATGCAAAGGTTAAAAATAGTTCTTTCATATACTATATCACATCACAATAAATGCCTAACATCATAACATAACAAGAAATCCTAAAAGTTCTGCAATTCGCTATAAGCTAAAATATATACAAAACTTCATAAACACAAAAACATAAGCACTGCATAGCATAATTACATATATGGAATAACTAATACTGTATCGCATATGCGCAATGTATGATGAAAATGATGATGAGAATGAGAATGATGATGAGAATGATGATGATGATGATGATGATGATGATGATGATGATGATGATGATGATGATGATGATGATGATGATGATGATGATGTGATTTTCTATATTTTCTATAGCTTCATTCGGATAGCGAAGAAAAAAAAATTGAGATATGATTCTCTCACTTGTCAACAATGACAACTGTTAGCTAATACACCTACATTTTTACCAGTTTCTAACCGATGCAACTCAATGTTGGCAGAGATAATGTTTGTAGTATATTCTGTATCAGCAGCTGTACCAGCGCCACAACA
Organism: Craspedacusta sowerbii; assembly: GCA_003687565.2. Lineage (NCBI taxonomy): Eukaryota > Metazoa > Cnidaria > Hydrozoa > Limnomedusae > Olindiidae > Craspedacusta > Craspedacusta sowerbii. Next base: position 9,441 of record QQSS02210483.1, read on the forward strand.
ACTAAAGCGAAAACAGAAAGATTTAGAAAAAAAATTTAATAAACCTAATGCAAGGAAACTACATTCCGCATACAAAAGAAGTGGAATAATCTTATACTTAAACATTCTTACAAAGCAGTACAAGTGACGATGCCCTTAACGAGGAAAGACTGAAACTAATAAATCAAGTTCTTAGATTCTTATATTTCATTGAGACATACAAAAGTTTCCTGAAAATCTTGGTGCAGAAACCCACGAAAATTTGTGTATCAATAGGTTCTCAAATTAAGACTTTATCAGGATTAGCACATTGCAAATCATTACGTCAACATTCAATGTTGCATACTAACATCTCAAGCTAATTGCATTATCAAGAAGCAACAATTGATAAAAACATATGATAATTAGACATAATAAGGATGCAAATTGCTGCTGAGTCTCAATATTTGAAAAACTACCACTCTGGGATATTCTACCTAAGTTATATCTATGTCAAATCTTATGTTTCCATACGTTTCTGAGAGCAGGCTTTAGCGAATTTACAATGTGATAAAATATATAGTCAAAGTTTGAATTTTTGTTTGTAAAATTTGTCACTTGCTTTTGTTACAGCTGTGTGACTTCATTATCTCCCTCTCTATCTCTCTTTTTCTTTCTCTCTCTCTGTGACGAGGAATTCAAACCAGGACAATCTTAAAACATTGATTGCTCAAAACGAGCTTATGTCGAGAAAAGAACCTTTGCTTTACCCTATGTAGTATAAGATATACTAGATATAAAAACAATGCAGATACAGAACAAAGAAAGGCAATTACATACTAGATATTTGGTGCTATGTAATGGATCTTTGAGCAGTTTTTGTCAGCAATAGTATTACCCTAAAGGAAAAATAGTACATACTAGCAAAAATATGTTTTATTCTAAATAATGTTATCCAATACTAAAAGCCAAAACAAAAACAAACATATAACAGCAGCAACTTATCTGAAGGATGACTGTTCATAGCTCTAAGCACTATTTGAAAGATTAGGTAAAATTCTTTACATATTAAATATGTGCCATAAGATAGCCTACTTCAGTAGCTCTTGTATCAGCACCAAGAACAACTCCATCTTTGAAGACCATGCCAACAATAGTGGTTCCTGTCTTCCTGACCTTCGGTAATTTGAATGTGCCATCCTTAGACGATTCCAATGTTTGATTCCTACATATGCATGAAAGAAGGAAATGATTACCATCAATCATGCTTTTCAAGTTTAATGCCTTATCACTCCGAAAGTAAAATTTCATGGCATTTAAATTTTTTTTTGTGGAGCATCACCTGCTTTCCAATAGACGAAAGGAAAGCAATGTCAAACAAGCATCTGCCAAATTATTTTTTAAAATAAAGACAGGCTTCAGAATTTGCTGAATATGGCATATGATCAATATTACACCCCAAATGACCAACCTTGCTGAATCAAAAACAAGAAAATAGAGGCTGAGAAAAAAGTTTAAGATATTCTCATAGCGTCTGCACACTGCATTTGCTGAGTACTGAGCTTACTGAGGCATTATGATTATGCTTCGAATCGTCAATCTTTGTACAAACATTATAAAACACATTTTAATTGATCATAAATGCTACATATTTTAAATATATTAGAATAATATCCACAAAGAAATCTTGTAAAAATCGTTCCTATAAATCAGGCCTCACCTCCGAACGTTTTCAAAATTAAAACCACTTTTGACAGAATCGTCCATCGCTGCCAAATCCGCCATCTTGAATCAGGGACACGGTTTCTCCTGTGTCGGCAATACGTCGTATCGTGATTTCGTGAGAGCAAGTAGTAAATCGAGAGTAAATGCGAGTAAATCGACCTCGGCAGAGCTTGCCGATCTATCCGACTGTAGTGCGACCATTAAATTCGACGTTTGAAACAGCGTCGCACCTGAGTCGAATTTAATGGAATTACATTCGACGCGGCAAAAGTGCGACGTTTGAACCAAGCATCAACCGTGGCACTTTTGCCGCGTCGAATGTAATTCCA
>QQSS02210494.1:0-11452 GCA_003687565.2 Craspedacusta sowerbii
TATATATATATATATATATACATACATATATACATATATAAACAATCGCTTAGGTAACTTGTGCAGAAATCTTCAGCACCAGTTGTGTCTTTGCTAGGCACGCGTCTGCATAGTGCAAACACAACTATAACTCTCATCGAACAGTCCTCCGAAAAAGATCACTTGTAGGTACAGATAGGTTCAGGGTATTTTAGGCGATAATAAGTTATAAGCCAATATGTGGCAATAAACTTGCATTGATTCGTTTATAAACTACTGCCGAAAAGTCGGGGTGACTAATGGGCAAGAGCATATTAAGGTAGAATTGGGAAAATTAGTGATAGAAATAATGGGGATTTTTTCGGTATAATCTAGTAGCCGGTAGATTAATGATGAGCTAATGCAATTAGAAAGGTAGTTCTACTAAAACTAGATGGAATGAAAGAAAAAACGTTCGCGCACTTATAGCAATGATAAAGGTTCTCAAGCATGCAAAGGGAACCTAAAGACAAATAAAACAACTCATATTGGTGGAGCCACATAACAAAGCATATGTTTCCAACGTTGCGGACACTCGAACGTTCATGCCTCTAGGGTGGAATGTTTGGGTGGATGACAAAATTCCCCTTAGTTCTGTCACTACGTCTATTTAATGTAATTTTGTGTTTTGACCTTGTTAACGGGCATTCCTGCTGGATTTAGCGGTGATTTTTCCGTGAAATACTCTTTGATTGATCGGCTCTATTAATTTTGGACACAGTTAACTGGCGGCCACTTAAGCCGGTTTCAACTGCATATCGATTTATCAACTAACCCGACTGACGCCATGAACGTGCTCTTTAAAGCGACAGTGATATTTTTCATACGCGATCATGGATAATTCACATCGGCTACCGTAGGAATTCAATACAGAAACAAAAGAGCTCAGACACTACATCAGTGTTTCCTTTCAGAATAGTTTTGATGCCCATGGCGTAGCTGTCATGGCTATGATCAGGTACCAGGAGCACAAAAAAACACCCTAAGCCTTGGAGATAATCGCCGCATGTAAATGGTAGCAATTTAGTAAAGCAAGGAATTTTTGCGAAATGATCTTAAATGATAGTTCTACGACAATTTTGAAGGGACCGAGTTACAAATTAACGATGGGTGCAATCACAGACAGCACAATTAACAATCAAGAACAGAAGAGCTTTGACATTGGCAAACTTGCGGTTTTTAATATGCAAGGTTGGCCGATTTGTGTAAATACAAAAGCCTGCTATGCATTTTCAGCCTAGACTGTGTAGAAACCTTTAGAAACTAAAATCAGACAGTTGACTAGCGGTGCGAGGAAAAGATAAGGCAACTATAATAAGTCCTTCAACGGTGGAAACCGAAAACGAGGTATAAAAAATTCCGATTGCAAATATTAGACTGTAGCCTTGGTATAAATATGGTAAGAAGCCGACATAGTTCTTGCGTCACAGTGTATACTAGGCAAATAAAGCGGATCCATAGAATTATAGAACGATAGGACCAAAGAACTTTAGAAACCCATAAAATTTGACTCAACTGCGTCCCATAGAGCAGGGCTTTACAAAGTAACTCTACAAAGGATTATCAGTGGTTGCCTGGCTTGAGGTTGCACTATAAGGCAGATGCCTAAAATCCGAACTGTCCTGCAAAAGGAGAAGGTATAGTCAAGGGATATAGATTGCTTGCCTGTTTTTTTTTCTATACAAGAATACTTGGTGTATGATGCAAGAATGAGTGTGACTGAATGTCTGGAAATGGTTACTGGAGACTTGTTTGTTATTCTCGTGCTCTGAATAAGCTTCTACGGAAGCTCAATCTTTGTTAGGAGATGAGGATTAAGTGATGCATGGATAGGTAATTTCGTGTGCTACACATTGAAACCTTATAGATTTTTTGCATAGCCAGGTAATAAAGCGTCTGAAGAGGGGAATATTGTGTGGTATAGTCAGCAAAGGTCATGAAACGAAGGGCTTTCTATTGCAGTTTGAACATCTCTCAATAGCCTCGCTTTGGACCACAGATCTGGCATCCAAAAGAAATATTGGAGGAGAATATCGAGTGATATATTACTGTTAGTGCATCAGTAGGTGATGAAATAAGGAGAGCATACTATTTGCCCGCACGAGCTTAGAGAACATCAGTTTATGTGAGAGGAGAATGACGGATGTTAGTCTATATGCAACCTAGCAATCGACATCTACAAACTAAGGGCCTCTGCTATAGCGCCGGCTACCGTGAAATTGTAATTTCCTTAACAAAACGATGTTAAAAAGTTATGTGAGGGCATGCGGTCAGAAATCTGATTTTGGTTGTGAATGGCAAAAAAGTCGGATTAATCTTGAAGTAAACTTTGATAATTTCTGTTGCATGTTAGGGGGGACGGGGCAGCATCAAGATGTCAAGAATGCGATTAAGAAGCATGCCAAAAGATATGATTTTGGTGGTAGTATAAGAAAAAAAAAAAACAGAGTCTATTGTAGAGTATGACTGGATTTATTGCTTAAGATTTCGCATTTATTTCTTTTGGTTGGGTGCCTTAGTTGACGGACTTGATAGCAACACCGCCAAGCGCAGCCATTTTAATTGCGCAAATTCCCGCCTATGAGCCCCTGCCTTAGTTCTAAATAGTTTTAAATTAAAATTATAGTATATTATTATAAAATTATAATGTAAAATTAATAATATAAATTATATTATTTTCTTATTTCTTTTATATTCTCCTCGTTCTCGTTGTGCTTCCCTGTGTTAGTTTATTTCGAGTGAAATATGTAGATGTACTTATCTGAGTACAAAAAAGCAGTCAAACGTTATCTTTGATATAGGCTTCTACATTATAAAGGAAGGTATAATATTTAGGCAAATTGAGTAATGCCTTCTACAAAAATTTAAAAAGTGCTTAAATTTGCATAATTTTTTGGTCTATAGAAAAATAAAATACAACATATAATATGATATAATATTATATTATATACATGTATATATATATACATATATATATATATATATATATATATATATATAATATAAAAATATAGCAAACTTAGCAGCTCTAAGACTTCAATGATTCAAATTGAATTCTTGGTAATTTTGTTAAAAAGTTTCTTATCTGGTGTAAATGAGGTCTGAAGGCCTATTGGCAATTTAAATTTTAGTGCTGTCAGGTTACCTCAGTGACTTCTCTTACTATCATAACCAGTCCTACAGTTTGTCACATCAATTAATGGAGTACTTGTTTGTGTAAAAGATTTCGGCAATGTGTTTTATGTTTTGGCTTCTAGCAGACTGAATGTGTTGATGCGTAATTAAATTTTTTTTTTTTACAATTCTAGTTTTATTGTTATGTGATTTGCTATGTTTGCGGGCTTTTGTAGATGTGCTGTGCATGCAGGCGTTTTATTTATATAAGCTATCAATCCTTTTTTGCCATGCCAGTCCCATTCTATGCTGCTCCACAAGCCATACATTTTTTTTTATTCACTAGATTTTGATGCCTAGCATAATAATTTTTGGCATTCGATGCATGTGGTCTGAGCTTGCTTGTAATTCATGGTATTTTTAATTGTCTTTCAGAGTAAATTAGAATTTCAAGAGCTGTTACAACTGATTTAATTGTTATAAAATTTTGGCGGCAACGCAATATCATAGAAATGAAACTTATTGGCAATATGCTGTTTGATGCCCTATCCTAAAGACCTCATAGAATGTCCGCTCAGGTATGCTAATATTCATACCAGCTAAGTTGTATGTGTTTATTTTGTTTGTGTCTGGTTTTGCCTAGCAATTAGGCTGTGAAACAGTGTTCTAGTTGTATCTAGCTATGCTCGATGCGATTTTGTAGATTCATTTAATATTCCTGGTACTTCCATTATGCCCTAATGTTTTTTTATTAGTTAAAAGTATATTTAACTGCATCTGCATCAGTGACGTAATCACATGTAGCTTGGGGCCCCTGCAATCATGCAAATTTGTTAGAAGTTGGTGGTCGTTTAATTGACCAGACTAGACGTTACGGATATTCCTTAACATATTTTGTTTCGTGCAGGCTAAATATTGCAGGCATGATTATAAGCTGCATGCCTGCTTAGTGTTGGGTATGCAAACCAAGTTGATTCTGTTTTGCTGCTAAAGCTGGATTTTTTTTCGACTTTATGCAATATCTTAAAATCTTCCAAGTGCATGGTCAGCAATCAAGTTGTTCTCAGCTTGAGCTTAGCACTCATTTCCTCTTATTAATTATCAGTGCTGTGTATGCGTTATCCCATATTTGCTTACAAAATATTTTTTTCACCATCGTTTTTCCTGCCTTGATATTTTTGTATATTGATGACTTAAAACTTGAGCGATATTGTCAGGAAATTTCGATGCGAAATATTTGAGAATAGCATCCACACATAAAGTTTTAGGCCCACCGGAAGATTCTAAATTTACAGTGGGAAGTGAGCCAAAAAATGTCATGCAGTTTTTGCGAAAGTTTTAAATGGTTGAGTGAGTAGCAGATATTCCAGCTTTTTTTGAATTTATTAATTTTTTTTATGTACCTCAAATCGAATAGCTACTAACGGCTATTACCTAGTGAATCACCCTGACGAATCTAGAATGGGATTGTTATCACTGTCAATTTTTATATTTTTATTTGCATTTTACTCTGAATGTCTCAATCCTATTCCAGCCTGGATCTGTGCAGTTCGATGTGAGATAGCATTGGCACTTTTCTTGGTTTGCTTCCAAAGCTGCTCGGATCACCGTGAAAAGCATTCAATATTCGGATGATCCTAGGAAAGATATTTTGCTTTCCAAAACTTTCCACAAAGCTTGCTGATGAATATGTTCGAATGCTAATCAGAAGTCATTGAAGATGCGTTATTGAGGTCACATAATGCATTGTCAGCATTATTCCGCTAATTCTATAGTTTTTGGAAAACTTGTTTTCGTACCTCCTGCGACGTTGTTCCCTTTACCGGCATTATTTTTTCTGGCGGCACTTGAAGCCTCATAGACACGTAGATCAATGGGTAGGGTTCCGGCAAATCTTCCAAGCGCGAGGACAAAAAGCGATGGCGTTTTAGAACGTCTTTATATTTTCTTGTCCTCTATATCGACATGCTTTGATTGTTTGATGTTGGCAAAATTAGCACAAGGGATTCCTTCTTAATCATTGGTGCTTTTTTCGGTTCCCGTTTTGTTTCCTTGGTCGTTGTGGCGATTTCCCATCTCTTTGTTGGCGTAGCTGTAATTTGGCGCTAGGAACGATAGTGGTTGGAGGATAGGGGTCGAATCTGCGGTGATGTTCTCGCAAATCCCGCTGCGATGACTTAATGGAAGCATTGAGCAGGAGATAGTCAAGAAGCTCAGGGTCCTTGCCTCTGCAATTTAGCGTAGTAAGATGATGTTTTGTTGCGTTGCAAAATGGGCGAATGCCCTATATCAATCTTTTTAATGCGGCGGGAGTTAGCATTCGCAGTGAACTCTCGTTATTTTCGCCTTGCACCAGGTTTCTACAGGTCCAACCGGTCCCGTCTATGGCAGCATGCTCATTTGGTCTGAATTTCTTATAGATAGTTGCCTCCATCTAGCCATGTCTCAGGGGCGTAGTGCCTACGTTCCAAGTTGCAAAAGCGATAAATAAGAATCCGTTCAAGGATTTCAAATTTTGGCAGTTCTCTTTTTTTCTGTTTTTGCCATGTCCAGTAACCAATGTCTCACCACTGCCTGGCTCTGCTTTCCCGGCGCATCTGGGAAATTGCAATTGAATATTTTGCGCAATTGAGTTTATTTCGGCTTATTTTCATGCGGTTTTTTTAACATTTAGTCGTGGGTTCCCAGATCTGATCTTGCAGCACAGTCGACTTGAAGCAGCCCAGCTTCAAGATTAATCGAGCGTTATGAATAAAACTATTTGGAGATTAAACTTTTCGGAACAGCATTTTCCGTAGTCTAAAACTGCTGAAGTTGTTCCATATGGTTTGTTTCATCCAGCATGTCCCACATCACACGTCATTAAAGTTCTCCGTCAGTTTTCTTTTTGCAGCGAGAGCATTGGCAAGAGCTTTGTATTCATAATTTGTCTTTGTTTTTTTAATTATGGATTTATATTAATTGGTCCCTGCTTTCCATATCATGTATATCTCTATGGAGATTCATATCTTCGCTTGCTAATCGAGGTATTCATGGAAGTCTATATATTCTGTTGCGAATTGATAATCCTCTGCTTGGTCTTCTAGGATGAAAAGGCCATTGAAACTGCATTAGAAACCCTTATTGGTCGTGTGCAGGATCTGAAGGGCACGATTAGCTCTTTTTTATTTCGCCTTGAGCACGAGCCACTAAGCTGGTAAGTTTAAAGCTAGAACCCCATCCTCGTGTAGTTATTTTGATGACATATGTTATTTACGTTGAGCAGGCTTTCAGGAATTTTCACAGTCGTTATTAACTGCTTGTTCTCCGTCTCCGGTTTTTACTTCAGGCCACAGATGTTGGACAACTTTGCGCTACTTTCAGGTAAGATTGTTCTAATTTACACGCGGCTTGAAAGATTTTGAATGTTTCTTTGCTTGCTCGGTCTATACCTGCGGCTCGCACTATGCTGAAAATAAAAAATCTGCATATATATAATGTGTGTTTGTATATATTAGAGTCATCAGTTGATGTTTGTGGCTCGCATTGCACGTAGAATTTCGCATGTCAGCGATATTTGCGTTTGGTAGCGTCACGTTATGTCTGTCTGCACGTTATGATTTTTCCAGACCTAGTGGAGGTACCATGTCATTTCAGTTGAGAGTGGACATAAAAAAATTTTTTTCCTTCTGGTGTTGTACTGCTGCGTCTTGTGTGTGAAAAGGAAACGCGTTTGAGATCATTTTAGAATAGCACTGAAAGCGTCTGGAAATCTCGGTATTGTAGGAACCGTGTATAAATGTAGTAGTAGGTGTATGAGTATTAATCGTATTAGCGTATTACGTACGATTATAGAAGATAGCATATTATATAATAATGTAGCGTATTATGTAAGCGTATAGGCGTATTATGTAAGAGTATTAAGCGTATGCGAAGTATCAAGTGACCGTGTTTCGTGCAGTTTAAGCAGACATTTACCATACGTAACTGCTCACGTCTAGCAGCCACATTTGTTACCGCCTGGAAATCCCTAGCCCTGCTTGATATGTCAAAGCGCAGCGCTCACTTGCGCATATTAAACCTCTGTAATTCTTAAGCGACACTTTGTCTTTCGAATTTTGGCTTTGTAGCTGCTGTGCGTTTTTTTCCACCATCGTATGTTCAGGTCAGGTGAATACATTGAACAAGCTTCTTAAGAATGATCGCATGCCTATTCTGCGCAACTTGAGTGTCCTGCCTATCCTTGTGTCGCTTGATCCTGATGAGCATCTAATGGTAGGTAGTAATAGCTCATGAAATTCTGTTGTTTCCTTTGTGTTGCCCGGTCTTGCTTTTTCAACCATGTAATGCGCATTTGATCTCTCTCTCTCTTTTTTGTGGGGTAAGTAAGACTTTGTCATTATTCCTTGATGTTGTAGTGTTGCTTGTACTGGTTGATGTAGAATTTGGCTTTATTGTGACGTTAAGATTATGGCGCACACTGTAATTGTTCTGAAAAGCGTAGAGTGAACCTAGTTTATTGGGTTAGGAGAAAATTAGCAAGTCGTACATTGGAAAACTGAGTATGGGTGGCCGAGCTATCACCAAACCTTTTAGTTCGCTTCCAAGTACTGCATGAATATATGAAATGCTGTTTAGAAATGGTATCGGCTTGATATATTTCTCTCTGTAGACAGCAACCGAAGGCCGAATATCAATATTTAGCCATGAAGTTGGTTAGTACACTTAACAGACGTTCTTTGGGCTTGGCTCCTGTACCTTTAAGTCATCTTTTTTTTCTTTGGGGAGGGGCGAGAGATTAGGCGGTTTATATGTTGTACCTTAATGTCGAGGTTTTAATTGGAAAAAGTTGATGCACATCGGTTAGAATTTTTTTATACTGATCTGCCAGATGCAAAGACGATGCCCAATCCACGGCGACGATAGTTTGCTTGACATGGCAGTTATCTCCGTTTTGTGCAGTACTGCGCTAATTTTCTGTTGTGTGAGTGGGCAAATTTCCCTACATCTGTTCCAACGAATATAGGGTGTCCTGTCGAAAGGATCTGTTTATGGTCCCACCTAGCAATGTGTTACAAGCTCTTCTTAGCAAATATTGACTAACTTTTTAAAAAGATTTCTAGCTCGTCTGCAACATTGCTCTCGGCTATGATTTGCGTCGTTCGTTTGACAAACTTTTGCTGTAGTGCCTGACGCTCTTCGAACTAAATACGAGCCTGAGGTCGAAAAGGAGGAGCAGATGCTTATGTTGCACGCCAGCTCGATTAGACAGGAAGACGCTCAGGTACTGTACTATATAGAGAACTTCCATTCCCTGGAAATGATTTTTTTTTTGTCTTGCTGTCACGTGGCTATGCGTCAGCATGTAGCCCGAAGGCTGCGGGTAGATTGCCAAATTTTTTGTAGCAAGCTCGTTTCTTTTAGTTTGTTTGCAGAGGCTGTTTTTTTTTCTTGCTTTGCCTGTCTAGATCTTGGAGAGTAAGGTAAGACGCATTTTTCGGCTTGCGACTTGAATGCATTCTGACTTCCCCCAACTGCAGTTTTGAAGCTCGTCTATGAAAGCCTCACCCTCATTGGCTAATTGCCTTTCACAGAAAATGCTAGCTCGGTTCTCAGCTTTCCTCGCATCATATGCTATTAATATTCTACCAACACCCGATCTCATTGGCTAATACCTTTCACAGAATTTGTTAGCTCGGTTGTCAGCTTTTCTCGCATCAGATGCTAAAAATATCCTCCCCACTCCCGATCTTACTGGAAGCTGATCTCATGATAAGCTTCGCTGAATTCCTTCAAGTTTTTTTTCATATATACTTAACCGCGAGATGATAGGTTTTAGAAATATCACTGAGTATTTAGATATTTTTTCAGAGCCAAATATTGCTTTAATTGCTTCTGGCGGCCGTGGTTGACGCCAGTAGGGGTATTTTGTTGTTGCTTTTCTCTCGCTTTCCTTGACGTACTCGTGATGGTTAAGATTTTATTACATTGAACTTAATCTTTAGAGACAAGTATCTACTCTCGGAGAGCTAGTTGGTTCCCTTCTGGATATGGTTCAGTCGGCTAGAGACGAATGGGAAACTGAAACGTCAGGTAACTCTCTTGATCTTTCCTTATATTGGTTGAATTCTGCTTAATTCGGTCTTCTTGCGACTTCCCGTTTTTTTCTACCTAAGCATTTTTCCCGCTTCAAGTCCTCGCAAATTTTTTTCCGAGATCAGAAGCCAAGAGCCATTGAACAGGCATCATGCGCGTGTGCAACCAAGTTGGCAAGTTGCGCGCAAGTCGAGAGAGAGGGAAAGTTGCCGTTCTATTCACGCGCGAGTTCTGAATCTAAATCTGAATCTTTGCTTTGGCAACGCCTAAAATCCTTAGATGTGCTTCGAAAGCGCTAAGCCAGTTCAGAAATGATACGTCATTTTCTCCGCGAAACTTTGGAATCTTTTGAATGTGGGGATCTCAATCTTGAAAAAATGCACTTTCGGTAGGACCTCCAAATGTTAGGTGAAGTTCTATGTAAAGTGTTGGCAGGAGAAGATATCCCAGTTATGACAACTGTAACTGTATTCTCTAATCCTTCACATCTCAACTCACCTTTCCTGTTCCTGTCCACCTATCTCCATTTATATATCTGTTACCAGACATTTCCCCGTAAAGGCAATACTCAATTATATCACGTGACAATCCGTCCAATCACAACGCAGCCGCATAACAAGAGCAACCGTTACCGTGGAATCGCATTTCATATTTTTGAATATGAGTAGTTAAGCGATTGAGGATTGAGGGAATGGTTAAGTCAGACGAATCATTAAGTGCTATTCTCTTTGCACTGATGATTTGCTTCATAAGTACGATTGGGTACACGATGTGCCCCGGTTCTCGAAAGGAGCCTGTTTTAATAATCTGCCAAGATTGTTATTTCGCCAAATACACCGAAAACGAACTATTACGTGCAAACGACATATTCACCAGAGAACATATTAAGAAATTGACGAAGTGCCGATTCGCTGTTTTTGGTCAAATTGAGTGAAGGGGCTGGATGACGACATTGGTTTTAGGATTGAGCGTGAACTAGGTCTTCTTTCTTGTAGTATAGAAAGTACGCATAATGATCGTTGTGACATGGGAAGGAACCTGTTTTCTGCTAGTAACTGTATCGCTTTTCGTGACAGTTCACGTAAAGTGATGCACCAGTAATCCAGTGGGTGTCACAACGATGTTGCATTCTGTGAGCTTTGTGACAAGTGAAAAAAATTTGAGATACAGTAAACGCGAGGGGGGGGGAGGGGGCTTGGTTGATGTATTTGATTGACTTTGAAATTAAAGTCATGGATCTCGTAATTATCGCCAGGATATTTGTTGAGGACTTGATGTAGGATGTGTCAAAGCGCTTTGCCTTGCTTAAAGTTTGAGATAGTGGGTCAACGTGCACGAAGCGACGAGACACAAAGAATAAGATTTGGATAGGCCTTTACAAGCCCATAAATGTCCGATGGACGAAGTGTGCGCGCTTGAGATAGCTGTTCAAAGAGCTTTAATAAGCACAGAGAAGGCCAAGAATTGAGCTGTAAGACTCGAAGTTGGATATCTTGGAGGTGTGCTCTGACCAAATGGAAACCAGCTTGCAGAGCACCACTGTAAAGAACGGGAAGGAAGGAAAAATTGAAATCTAAATAATCGTTGTGGAAAAAAAGGGATCCCTCGGGAAAAAGGGAGGTTCTTGATCCAGGCTTTGTTGAAGAATAAAGCGAGAGCAGCCGTGACTTCTTTTACCAAAGGACAGAACCGAAAGCGTGCATGCATGCCAAGTGGCCGGACTGAACTACATAAGACTCCAAAGCCTAAAATAAAAGCTTGCTTCTTGCTGGCTTGCAGTCTCACCCATAAGGTCTGCGTTGGATTAATGAAATATCATACTAGTCTGGAACGTATTAAAGTCTTGAAGCAATTCATCGCTAGAAAAGTAGAACTCATTATTTGGACAATTGGGGCTACGGTATCTTGGCTAAAAAAATTGTTGAAATATGAAATAGTCCAACATGAGCTATGCACAATAGCCATCCAAAGGAGATGATACTGCCTCATTCACCATTTCTATCATTTGGAGCTAAGTTGCGTCGGCAACTCTAGCTTAGATAATCAAGGGGAAGCGGCATCGGAAGGCGGGTTATACCTAGGACGAGATGCATGGCAGCCGTGGCCCATGTGATGATAAAGTGACCAACCGGCATTTAGATGGAAGATAAAGAATAGCGGTGATGTTCTTATTTCATAGTGCATGCCCTTATGCGGGGGTGGGGTAGTTTAAGAATGACCAGCTTTCGGTTGAGTCATTTTTGTT
>QQSS02210505.1:0-23847 GCA_003687565.2 Craspedacusta sowerbii
TGTATGTATGTATGTATGTATGTATGTATGTATGTATGTATGTATGTATGTATGTATGTATGCATGTATGTACGTATTGTCTAGGGCTGTCGTCCGCAATTTAACTTTCAATGACAAGCTTAATGCGAAGCACTAACTGGCAGTAGCTACACTATTGAATTAAAGATTTTGCGCGAGAAATGGCTTTGTACTTAGATTTTTTGGTTTTTAAATTTTTCTTTTAGGACACCGATTTATTTCGACTGATGTCAATATCAGCCAGGCAGCAGCAGCGGCAACCAAGGCAGCTTCGCCTGCATCGTCTACACCATCTGCAGCCGCTGTCAATAATGGTCATATCGTGGCAGTGATTGGTGCCGTTGTGGATGTGCAATTTGAAGATGGTCTTCCACCTATTCTCAATGCACTAGAGGTACAAGGTCGAACTTCCAGGCTGGTTCTTGAGGTTGCTCAGCATTTAGGTATGATGGGTTTTCTGTGTGAAGAATGAAATATGTACAGTCAACAATATATGCAGATTGCTGTATACCATTATGTTATGCCCTTTTCTTTCAAATGTACTGTTTTAATATGCAAAGATATGTTTTTTGTAAACAAAAGTTGCGCTTGAAGGAGAACTATGCTTTCCTGGCTGTTTTATGTTCAGGATATCTGTTGATAACTCCATATCTGCATCAAGCTTGGTTTATGATTTTTGTGTTGCAGTTGTTGATTTTCCCTTGAGCTAATGGTTCAGAATTTAATTTTTAAATTGCTGTAGATTTTGTGTATTGTTGTAGATTTTTGTATTGCTGTTTTTAGAATTTCATTTATTTCCAAGTCTTTGTTGTTGTTATTAATAGAAAGTATCGGAAACCCTGCAAAATCTTATTAGATTACTTTGGTAAGGTTTCTCTGTCTTCTTGGTAGCCTCTGATGGCATATGTTTAACATCAATAAAGAAGTCCAATTTAAGAAATCTGCAGTACAATTTCTTACTGTTTGATTAAGTGGAGCATGTTATTTGGAGATGGAATTGGTTAAATCTTGACTTGGGAAGCAGATTTAGTAATGAAAATTATGTCTCTTCTTATTGCATGCTTCCTCTTTTGCAACATGTTATCTCTTATCCCATCTCATATTTGCATTATTGAAAGGTCGATCCCACAATATGTTCAAGCGTCCATGGCAGTTGTAAATGACCCAATAAGTTATTGAAAGTATGAAATAATAGTAATCTGCGTCAGCTGTAGTGTGACATTACACCAACTTTACAGAAACAAACACACTGTTCAGTATATCTAAATTTACCTTATTTTTGCAACCATCTATTTTCCTGACAACATGCTTTTTTTAAAAATCATACATTGTCAACATTTGCTAAGGCAATATTAAAATGTAAATTAATTGTTTTAGAATTGTGGTGAAGTTTGCGTGGTGTAATGCATTTAATGAGTGTTTTGTTTCAAGCAATCCTGGTTATTGCTAGTTTTTTTTTGAGGGCGTGGGTGTTCCAAGGAAGGTATGTTTAAATGTATTTTATGAGCATTCATCCTTTTACAAAGTTCACCATTAAGATACATTGGCATGTTTATTTGAGTATCCTTTCCTTTAGGCTGTTCAAAAAGATATTTTAACTGTTTCTGTGTCATATCTTTTAGGTGAAAATGTAGTTCGAACCATCGCTATGGACGGAACTGAAGGGCTTGTTCGTGGTCAAAAGGTCGTTGATACTGGTGGGCCAATCAGTATACCTGTAGGTCCAGAAACGTTGGGTCGCATTATGAACGTGATTGGCGAACCGATTGACGAAAGAGGACCTATTAACACTGAAACAAAAGCGGCTATTCATACAGAAGCGCCAGAGTTTGTTGAAATGAGTGTGACCCAAGAAATCTTGGCTACTGGCATCAAGGTGGTTGATCTTCTAGCACCATATGCCAAAGGAGGAAAAATTGGTATGCAGTTGTATTTGGCGGTTCTCTCTTAGAGAGTTTTAGAAATGCGCATGTTGAGCTGCTTGTGAAGATAGTAATGAAGGCTGGTTCAACTGTGTGCCTTTGACTGAATGGATATTATTTGCGCTGTGTGATTAAGAGCAATCTTTGCATATGGAGAGGGTAGTTACTGAAGGTGCCTGGTTGCATTTGCGATTAGCTGCAGTTCTGGATAAATTTATTCATATAGATTTTTAGCTTGATTTTTGTGTTGTTTTTTTTCTCTTTAATCATTATTTATAGACTTGCATTTGCTGTGCCACTGCAAATCTGATAGCGTGATTGCGTTTTTACTTGATCTTCGGTAGGGTGGTTCTTAGAGTGTAGTTCTAGGCTGGTAGAAGTTGTTTCTCGATATTAAGGTTTGTTTGGTGGTGCTGGTGTCGGGAAAACCGTGCTTATTATGGAGCTCATTAACAACGTTGCCAAGGCGCATGGTGGCTACTCGGTATTTGCTGGTGTTGGTGAGCGAACCCGTGAGGGCAACGACTTGTACCACGAATTCATTGAAACTGGTGTGATCAGTCTGAAGGACAAGACCTCCAAAGTGGCACTTGTGTACGGTCAAATGAATGAGCCTCCCGGTGCCCGCGCTCGTGTTGCACTTACCGGGCTGACTGTGGCTGAGTACTTTCGAGACAAGGAAGGTCAAGATGTGCTTCTCTTCATTGATAACATTTTCCGTTTTACACAAGCAGGTTCTGAGGTAAGGGTTATGTACGATTTATTTTAATGGACATTGTTGAACTTTGAGCCACGCATGCGACGTTTGTACCGTGCTTTTCAACCTGTGTCTGCGAGCATTGTTTTCCTTGGTTTAGTTTTTTTTTTTTACGCCTTGCATTTTGCCTTCATCAGACATGCTTGTCACCGAGCCTGACTGGCCGCATCAATTCAGTTTTCCAGCCGTTTTTGTTGAATGCACCCCTATGTGCGCATTTCAGGTATCTGCTCTGTTGGGTCGTATTCCATCCGCTGTGGGCTACCAGCCAACTCTAGCCACAGACATGGGTACTATGCAGGAACGCATCACTACGACGAAGAAGGGCTCCATTACGTCTGTGCAGGCGATCTATGTCCCCGCAGATGACCTTACTGATCCGGCTCCAGCTACAACTTTCGCTCACTTGGACGCCACCACTGTGCTGTCGCGTGGTATTGCCGAGCTTGGTATCTACCCCGCTGTTGATCCTCTGGATTCAACTTCGCGTATTATGGACCCAAATGTAGTTGGTGTGGAGCACTACACTGTTGCTCGCGCAGTTCAAAAAATCCTTCAGGTTTGTTGCACGTACATTGTATGCAACACGGATGCTTGTTTGGGGCATGGGTTGGGTTTGTGCGTTATAGAAAAACCGACTGGTTCGCCGCTTGTTGATTCCGTAATAATCAATTCCCGTAAGTTGTGACCTAAGAATTGCGTAATTGGTTTCCTGTGGTTTTTGTTGCAACGTATATATTTCTTGGCTTTGTTACCTAACATAGCCGGTTGAAAATCTATGTTGAAAGACCCTTCACATATATCTAAGCCGTCTTCATTGATCAGAAGAATTTTTCGTTTTCATTTAAGGACTACAAGTCATTACAAGATATAATCGCTATATTGGGTATGGACGAGCTGTCTGAAGAAGATAAATTTACTGTTTCTCGCGCGAGAAAGATCCAAAAGTTCCTCTCGCAGCCGTTCCAGATCGCTGAAGTGTTCATCGGCCATCCGGGGAAGCTTGTTGAGTTGAAGGTAGGGGGCGTCTCGAGCGGCTCTGTTGCGAGTTGGCGCCATGCATAACCGAATATGATCTTCGGTGCTTAAAATTTCGCAAAATTTCAGAAGCCATGCCGATTTACATTTTGCGTCCAATCTGTGTGAATTCTCTCGTAAGTTTTTCTTTAATTGCGTAGAGTTGCAATTTTAAAAACATTTTTCCTTTTTAATGTCGTACACCATCGAAGGATTGAAAAGACCAGTGTGAATTTTCTCTGATGCTTATCTGTAGCTGTCTAGGTTTATTTTTTAAATATTCTTCATCTTTAATGTAGGATACCATCGACGGATTTAAAAAGATTTTATCTGGAGAGATGGACCATTTGCCGGAAGTAGCCTTCTACATGGTCGGAGATATAAACGATGCTATTAAGAAAGCCGAGCGTCTTGCAAAAGAAATGAGTTAACTCATTTATCCAAGTTATCTTTGGGTCTGGCTAGCCAGTTGGCCACATCTACCGTTCGTTTTATATGTATGTGCAGGTCGAGTAGACAAATGTTCAATTTATGCGAAACTTGCTCCGATTCCGTGTTTTTAGATTTCCATCTCAGGGTATTTTTAAAAAGCGCTTGCTAGAGCTTTTTCGTTCCTCGGATAGAAAAGATCGCTTTAAATCAATCATTAATAAGTATCATGCTGCCTTCGGCAAAATGTTTTACTTAATTTTTGAGGAACAATGCCGTTAGACTAAGTCTTTAAGGAAGGAGCTCTAAGAGAGATGAGTTACTTTTGCTTTTCTTATGCTGATGTTGTTCTGTCAATGCGCAAACACGTACAAAAAGAAAGTTACTCCTTTTTAGGAGCCACTTGGCGACTTTTAACTTACATTGTGGCTTGCTTTGCTGATATGCTAAGATTGTCGACTCATGATTCAGACTTGCGGATCTCATTTATGGACTCGGACCTACAGAATTACGGATCATCTACATAGTACTAAAGGACATATGTAAAGTTTGCTGCTCAACTTACTATGTAACTTGTGCAACTCACAATCGATATTGATACTAGACGTGATTTCCGACCGCTTCCTTGAGGTTATTTCCAAAATGCAAAAAGGGCGTTGAAGTCCGGAGAAGTAGAAAGCTGCAGGTCTTCTAAGAAGACTACCTGTGCAGATATTTCATAGGGATGACATGCAGTTGAAAATTTTGTAGCAGTGTTATTTATTTCCCATGTCGCAAGGCGGGTAGACACGTGCGCACGCTGAAAATTAGTCTATGGTGCGATGCAGAGTAATGGTCCACTGGTTCATGTACTTGTGTTAGACGAAGATTCGTGAAACAAAATGACATTGAAAGTGAATTCAGGGTTTTCATATTAGAACCGGCACCCTAATCACAATAAATGAGCTTTTCGCAAATATTCCTTTGCATCGTTCATGTATCAAACAGCAGCAAAAGAAGAAATGTTTAAATAATCCTTGTTGATGTTATCATAATCCTGGTACGACAAGCCGTTTAAAGTAACCGTTAATTTTTTTAAAGAAATCTCTTGTTGCAACTTTTTGTTATTGCAGCTAACACAAATTTCGTGCCTAGCTATGATTTCATGATTCGCCAACTGATGGTTTCTGGAATCAGACGATCCAGTACGTCTGAATTCACTTGTGGAGGATAGCATGGAGGAGGAAGTGACATCTCCTAGCAAAGGCAATCAAATTGAGGATGTGACTCAGATCTCCTCGTTCAGATACCCCTATGGCAACCTGAAAGAGACTGATTGAAAACGAGAAATAGAACTTTTAATAGACAAATGCTCTAGCATTCTCGACTTTGATCGAACAGTTTTCAGTGCGCGATTAACCACGAATTTAAAAGCCCTATACAATGTGTATATTCATAAGGTATGTATAGATCGTTTGTCTCGAAATTGTTACCACCATACTAGGAATAGATAAACCCTTCAGTGTCACATTCCAAGTATACAGTGATTTGTAAAAAATTTCGTGGCACAGAACGGTAAAAAGAGGTTTTCTAAAACGCCACAAGGGCCGTAAAGCCAAAGAGGGGCCATGAATTGCGACCATGAATATCAATGTATCACAGATGAGAGCCAAATCGCACTCGTTTTGGCGGCATTCTCCAGGCTACTCTCCCGAGAGTAACATAACCAACTCCAGGCCCGTTCGGCTCTTCATATTTCCATGTGAGGAGTCACATACACATACAACACACACTTAGCTTTAGTGTCTGTCAGTTTACAGCACCAAACAGCACTTTCAGAAGCAACTTCTTCTAAAACCCATTCTCTATAGCTTTCTTTTCATAGTATTACTTAGTCCTACCCTTAAAGCTGCTTACAATAGCTGCGGTCATGTTATTACTAATATCTAACATGGCTGATAAAAACTAACCAGTTGATGTTTTTAGTGTAAAACTCGATGTAGACACGCTCCTAAACTCAATGTTAGGACGGGCATTCAATTCCCGTTTTGGGGAAGATTTAGTAATCGCTCGTATCCACGCGGCGATTGAAGTCGCACATCGGGATGATCTGACACACTACACCTTGTAATTCGACTTGATTTAGCTCAGTAGGATCCGATCGATGTTCTACATCAACACGTGTTTCCTGGTCCAACAGATACCTTCGTGATAATTACTAGACATTATATCTTGATAATCATTTTTGTATAGGTGCCATGCATTCGTTTCGACATGACATTTGCTGTTTATGTTGTTTTCCTCGTCTTTGTTGTTCCTGTTGACGACGCAAGGTCTGCTTCCAAAACTAGCACACATAAAATTCCTCAACTTTGTAAGTGCGAGCCATCCTGGCTGGTTCCGGGCATTAGAAATTCTCCTCAAACAAACCAATCTTTGGAAGAAGGTGATGTCACCATTATACTTAGAATGTAAGTTAAAAACCGCGAGCTCACCAGTACGTAATTAAACACGTAGGCACCTTCCAAAACACCTTGGTCATTCCCCTTAAATTATAATTCGATCTTGTAAACCTTTAAAGCAGAAAGGATGTCAAGCGTATTTGAATAAAACGTAACTCATAAAGCCTAATGTTCCCGTCACCCATGGACTAACGCAAGCGCTATCTCAAAGATGAAACATTGAGTTGCGAAAAAGGTCAATCCACTTCCTCAAGGATGATGACAAGGTTTCATTTGATATAAATCATTATTGTTTAGTATCTTTTCCAATAAATAATATTGGCGACCACTGGACTATTTAGACAAGGATTTCTCTAACTGATTAAAAGTGGCTCTGTTCGTTGATTTGTCTTTTTTTTAGTAACTAAGACTAACTTGGCTGTTCATGAAGACTAAACTGATAAGCCTCCAACCTTCCATGCCTACCTTCCTGCCTGCCTACCTTCCTGCCTGCCTTCCTTCCTGCCTGCCTACCTTCCTGTCTGCCTACCTTCCTGCCTGCATACCTTCCTGCCTGCATACCTTCCTGCCTGCCTACCTTCCTGTCTGCCTACCTGCCTACCTGCCTGCCTGCCTGCCTTCCTGCCTGCCTACCTTACTGCCTGCCTGCCTACCTTCTATGCCTACCTTCCTGCCTGCCTACCTTCCTGCATGCCTGCCTTCCTGCCTGCCTACCTTTCTGTCTGCCTACCTTCCTGCCTACCTACCTTCCTGCCTGCCTACCTAACTGCCTCCCAGCCGGCAAAAATAACCTCTTAAAGACATCTTAAAGACTTCTCGCGTATTTTATACATCTAAAAAAAGACGTCTTTTCGAAATCTCAGAAGGACATTTTTAAGACGTCTTAAGAAGGCATCTTTAGAATACCTACCTAGAAACTCAGTTGACTAGCACTTAAGTGTCGGAATAATCTAGAAGGAAAGATTTCAGATCTCCTCGTGATTAGGATGTCTCTAACACCAATTTTTTATCTTATAGGTAGCTTCTTTGGGATCTTCAAAATTTCAGTTAGACATATTCAACCATGGTGTAAGAGTTTCAGGCGCTCATTTATAGCGGATGTGTGTTCGACGGGCGCGTGGTTTAAGTTGCTGCATCTCAGCAACCCAGCCAGAAAAACATCAGTACCAGTATCTTCTATGAAGGGTCACCGTTTGAACGATACTTAATCCCATGCGTTTAGTAGAGCGCGGCAGCTTCGAAAACCGTAGCAGAGAGAAGCAATTCACACTAAGCTGAAAAGAAAAACGTAAATAAATAAAATAAAAATAAAGCAAATACATAAAAAAAATTAACAAATGACACAAAAAAGAAATAAACTTTAAAAAAAGAGCGCGTCCGAAACCGCAGTCATCGACTCATAGCAGCGTTATCTAAGATGAAAAGGAACATTAGTAGAATATTATATCAGTACTTAGCAACACTAGCGTTCCTCTTCAAAAAACTTTGGAGGAGTGTGCACTTACTAGTTATTAGAACCGCGCTACACAGCTTATACAGCATACCATCGATTTCCAATGTATATGATGCCACAAGTTTTCGAGACAACAAAATCAACAAAGTACTATGCCAATTCGGGCTGCAGCGACTCAATATCAATGTGATAGTAATACACACCTGACAAGTATCTACGCTAATACTTTTCTGTGAAGCAACTGCCAGCTCCCTGCTTAAAATGGAGTCCAATTTTTCCTTTGCCGCCTGTCCCCTACTGACGCATTAGTGATATGATATCCTTCCTAAAATAATCTAAATCCAAATGACGAACTTTAACCTACACAACAGGGAAAAAGAATAAGGATCATGATGCTAAGTAATTTAAATGCTTACTGAAAGTTAAACCCAAAAAATACAACATAGGGGAATATAATCTCCAGCCTGTTCATGACCAGATACAAATGTTCTCATCGAGATAGGCTGCCCACGCTTGCAAAAGAATAGAGTTGCAGGACAAACATACAACAGATAACACCTGCGTACAATTTATTGCTAAGCAGAACACGTGTCGCAAAAATTCTGCAATAGACAACAGCGTATGATGCAGCTTAGGGTTTAGAGCGGCATAAAGCAAAGAAACTACTTTAAATCCAAGGTATGAGTGCCCTTCCAGATATCAAGAGACTAGAAAAACTTGTAGGGAACATTACTTGATTTTAAGTTAATTGCTATAGCTCAGGGATGGGCATACTTTTCAGACCAAGGGCCACTTTGACGTAACTACAAGCAGAGAAGGGCCGCACTATAATAGCGCAACAGACAAGGAGCTTTTTTGGATAAACTAATAAAGAAAAATTTATCATAAAATGCCTGACTTTCCTGATTAACAATTGCTGTCATCGGCGAGATTGTCGACTGAAATCAAGCACCAAGGAACACGAAGGAAACAAACCGAGCCAATTAGAATGTGTAACTCATTTGTATTGTATTAATTGAACGAGACAAGCACTCTTTTTAACCCTTCACATCAAGATTCGTCACGCTTAATAAAATTGACCTTAAAGCTGTAAACTATTATTATTTATTTATTCATTTATTTTTATTTTAGTTTCGCTCAGCAGCCGCGGGCCACGAAATCTGTGTGAGGGGCTGCATTGGGCCCTCGGGCCGTAGCTTGCCCACCCCTGCTATAGCTGATCCTGGTGATGTGCTAGAGGGAAGATATAAAACGAACGTGATCCAAACTTCAGATGTCGTCACAAAAGCTCCAATACTTTATTTTGCAAACATGATATGTGTTGATGCCTTTGTTTCGCGACAAGAAATACCTTTTAGAATGTGACTGACTTTCTAATTTGGTATCATGAGCAAAAGCTAAGTCTTTTGTAATTCATGTTTCATGATTCACTTTACTCTACGTGTAGGAAACAATTTTAAACTTATAAGCAATCATGTTTTTTATTCATACACCTGAAAAAGCAAATCTTCTGATGTACACTTAGAGATGTTTGTTTCAAAGAAAGACATGCATATTTAAGCTCAACTTGAGTAAATAACAGACGAGTTGTAGCATCCACCCATTTACAACTAGAATATTAATTTTTTGAAGGTGCTTAAGGGTGCTTGTATCAAAGAAGTAGAGGCATATTTAACCTCAACTAAGATAAGTAACTGTCAGGCTTTGAAGTTCATTTGACATGGCTGGCTGCTCTATGGCACTACACGCTCTCATCTGCTTCATAAGAGATTACAACGATGTCTCTTCAACAAATCTTAAACAAATGTCTTACCACGAATCTCTTAAATAATACAAAAAAAGCGAGTCGAGTGTTTGCGTCTGTTGGTTCTTCAGCGAAAAGCTGCAGCTGGGTCTTCTTTTTCGAGCAAAAAACTTAGATAGATTAAACCTGCACTTTATAAATAAACTAAATAGGCTCACTTTCACGTTCCTTTTACTTCGTCATAGACGCCATAAGGCGTCTTACAGACATCTCGCCGAAACCCGTAAAAGATGTCTTAAATACATCTTAAAGACATCTCAGCGGAACGCGGACGAGATGAATTGAAAAAAATACATCTTTAGGACATCTTTTATACGTCCCCATCTAGACGAAACGGGAAAACGACCCGTTTGAGATATCTCAAAGATACCTTTTGCCGGCTGGGCTGCCTACCTTTCTGTCTGGCTGCCCAACTTCCAGCCTGCCTACCTTCCTGCCAGCCTACCTTCCTGCATGCCTACCTTCCTGTCAGCCTATCTTTCTGCCTGTCTACCTTCCTGCATGCCTACCTTCCTGCCTGCCTACGTTCCTGTCTGCCTACTTTCCTGTCAACCTACCTTTCTGCCTGTCTACCTTCCTGCATGCCTACCTTCCTGTCTGCCTACCTTCCTGTCAGCCTACCTTTCTGCCTGTCTGCCTTCCTGCCTGCCTAAATTCCTGCCTGCCTACCTTCCTGCCTGCCTACCTTCCTGCCAGCGTACCTTCCTGCCTCCCAGCCGGCAAAAAGACATCTTAAAGACATCTCGAGTCTTTTATACATCTAAAAAAAAGGCGTCGTTTCGACATCTCAGAAGGACATTTTTAAGACGTCTTAAGAAGGCGTCTTCAGAATGCCTACCTACAACACTCAGTTGACTAGCACTTAAGTGTCGGAAAAATCTAGAAGGAAAGATTTCAGATCTCCTCATGATTAGCTCTAACACCAATTTTGTATCTTATAGGTAGCTTCTTTGGGATCTTCACAACATTCAGTTAGACACATCCAACCATGGAGTAAGAGTTTCAGGCGCGGATTTATAGCGGATGTGTGTTCGACGGGCACGTGGTTTAAGTTGCTGCATCTCCACACCCCAGCCAGAAAAACATCAGCACCAGTATCTTCTGCACAGTGTCAACTTTTGAACGATACTTAATCCCGCTCGTTCAGTAGAGCGCGGCAGCTTCGAAACCCGTAGCAGAGAGAAGCAATTCACACTAAGCTGAAAAAAAAAATAAAGAAAGAAAAATAAAAATGAAACAAATACAATAAAAATTTTAACAAATGACACAAATACGAAATAAACTTTGACAAAAGAACGCGTCCGAAACCGCAGTCATCGACTCATAGTAGCGTCATCTAAGATGAAAAGGAACATTAGGGGAATATTTTATCCATACTGCTTGCTGGGCTGCCTACCTTTCTGTTTGCCCTCCTTCATGGCTGCCCACCTTCCTGCCTGCCTACCTTCCTGCCAGCATACCTTCCTGCCAGCCTACCGACATGTCTGCCTACCTTTCTGCCTGTCCACCTCCCTGCCTGCCCACCTTCCTGCCTGCCCACCTTCCTGCCTGCCTACCTTCCTGTGTATAATGGGCTGAGTTTGTTATTGTCTGTCACGTTAGCAACCAGCATACGATACTGTCATGTCCTGATTGCATGTTGGCTAGCAACGCGATGACAGCAATGCCAGGCCAGTTCAGTGTTCATCCATTTTTCTGGCTTTTAAGAGTTCACTAGGCCGTACGGCTCTCGTGGTCTAGTAGTAAGTGCTCTGCTTTCCACTCCGGCGACCCGGGTTCGGTTTCCATGCACGCCATTGATGTGCCCCGATATAGGTGGAAACGCGTCTGGCGTTGGGGGACTGGAGGAACTAAGTTCTTTTCTCATCCTTTTGGAAGGCACAACAGATTTCTCTTATTTATAGTATGGACTCTCATGGGCTTTGATTTTGGTTGTCTGGCAAAGCCAGCCGCAGTCTGTGCAGACGGGAAGAAATTCAGATATATTAGCGGCCGCTTCGTCAGCTTTGAGTACGTAGCTGATAAAAATTAAATTTTGCTGAGCAAGTAGACCAGCCCCTTGCTTCGACGAAATTCGTGGGTCTTCTTTTCAAATTTGCATGATCTCACGGTGGAAATAATGAAGGCATTTATGTCATGGTACTATCTGCAGCCGCGCCTCTTGTTTGATGCCAAAAGTTCTGTATGTGTAAGGTAGGCTTTTTTCACGAAGGAGATCTCATTATCTGTCTTCACTTGCAGAGGAACCAATGCTAAGCACATGCAGCTTGAGTGACAAGGAATAAAAGTTTTCCTTTCCGTTACATGTTTTACCTGTACGAAGGATTATGTTATGTTGCGGGTGATAATTATGATTTACGGGTGGTAATTATGTGTTATGCTATGGGTAACACCCTTGTTGCGGGTGGTCTTAATTGCGCGGAGCATGAACTATGACTGTCTTGTTGGTGAAGAGCCAGGAGTTTCCCCGGATGCAAAGTCCATCGATCGTCGGTGACAGCAAATGAGGCCAGTCGTCAGATGTTGGTTGAGCCTTTCAAGGAGCTAAAAAGCTCGATACGTGCCCTCAAAGGGAGGCTCGGGCGACTGATCGATGCTCCAACGATCGTGAAGCTGACATCGCACAGTCCCCTGTTACCAAGAGGCCTTCCCAGCGGATGACAAAGTCGTACTGTGCTGGTTAGGTCTTCCTAAGAGGTTCGCCAAACAGGGTAGCCGCAAAAATATGTCACATACCCTGCCTGCCCACCCGCCGCCGCGTGAAGGGTCTCCTAGTTGGTCGGCATGAATTATGAATGTTTTTTCACCGTTTTTACGGCTGATTCAGCCGTCTCTGCATTTGAACCCCTCTTAAAAATTTATTTCTGTGTGTGTACTGGCTTACGTCACATAAGGGAACCGATAGAAGAAAAGCTGAAATAAGACATGATGCCTGCTGACTCAACTGTTTGAGCGCAAGGCTTACTCAATCTGTTGCAGTCATCATTACTGGCTTATGCCTTGCTTGGTTTATGACAAGCTACTGGCTTGCATCTTGCATAAAGGCCCGCGAATCGGTCTCGAAATGTGTACTGTGTCTCGAGTTTACCCTTTCGCGTCACGCGCGATGTCTAAGACCATCACTGTCATGGTAGGCAGCAAGCAGATTACGAGAGGCATTCATTTTCCTTGTGAAATCTCCTCATTTCGGGTCAACTTTGCCATGTTTCATTCCACGAGATGATTTTTGCCAACACTTTGCCTTGTCAAGCGCCTGTCGCAAACAGTTTGAATTTAATTGTTACTTAACCGTATTTCAGCAAATTCTGGAAAATTTTGGATTATTCTGGAATATTCGGCTCCTGGAGCTAATTCAGTTTTTTTTCGGTCCGGTATTTTTGCCAAAGCGTTTCAGCAACTGCTTGCTTCTTGTTTGTAAAATATTCATTCTCTTTACCGGTTGTTGTTGGCTAAGCCCTGAAGGAAGAAGATCGTTTTGAATAGTTCATTTCTTTTTTTCTTCAATCCTCAGTTAGAGCCGGTAGCATAAAAATCTACTCACTCCTTTTTAACAAGACGGCGTTCTCGAGGTAAAGGTTAAACTTAATCTGGGTCTTCATCAATCTAGTCTCTTTAACCGGGGTCTTGTTGAAGACCGAAGCAAATCTCGCAATTCTATTCAGCTAGCTAGTTCGCTTAGGGCTAGTTCTCTTCTTGAGCGTAACTGGCTCATGAGTTTATTCTCGAGAGAAGTATTGTGTCGCTTGGTCTAGCGGGCATGAATATGCAAATCCGATTTCGCGATGTGCTGGCTAGCTGTTTGACTCGTGTTGCAGGCCACACGCTAAATAATTGATCGCTTCTTAATTTGATTCACTGATTAGCGCACTCTCACATGCGTGTGTTGCTCATGTTTGCGTTATTTGTTATGTTCGCGTTTCTGCACTGTTTGTGCTTCATGCAGTTGTTTTGCATCTGAGCGTTGCTAACGCTCCCTTCATGTCGCATAGGGCGCTTTGTCTTTGGAATTTTGTAAAGTCTGCTTAGGTTTAGGCTTCCTCCAAGGTAGTCTTACTCCGGTGATTTATCTCTCCTCTTCTTTTCGATATCGTATCTGTTAGTAGTTTTTTTTCCCCTCCTTTTGATTGTTGTCTTTTAAACGCTTTACAAAACACTTTGCTTAGTTTCTTTATGTTATGAATGCAATCTAGAAAATTCCTGTTAATTCGATGGCTTACCGGAACGCGTTGATGCTAAATTCAAACTGTTCTTCTCGTCACAAGCGACGGCTCTGAAATGAAGAAACCATTCCAAAATGTTCCGGTAGGCAAGCAAGCACCTTCGCGAAACGACAAACCTAAATCTTCTGAGTGTTTCTTTTCTCTCGAGCTGTTTGCATTCTCTGTTTTCATTAGTGTTGGCATGATGCATTCGCCGTGCGTGCTACTTGGCTGTAGCGCCTCGCGCTGAACACCTAGCCAGCTAACAGATCGCCTGTTCCGATAACGTGCGGAGTCGTAAAACTCGTGATTTTCCACACTCTACGCTTCTTAATGCCGGCATATAAGAGTCTCATCGAAAGCATGTGTATTTATTATGAGATCATTTGGACCGGTTTATATATTTTTGACCAGATGGGGCTGTTGGGGCACGTTTTTCGCCTTCAGGCGGATGCTAGCGGAGAAAGCCGGAGAAGCAAAAAGCTGTCGCGTCGCTCGCGTCATGCATAATTAACGACCTGTGACCGTCTTGCGTTTTATTGTAGAACAAAGCTCTCACTTTCCCTGCGGTTTAGCTGCTTCACTATTTAGCCATGATTTGCTGGTAATGTATGCAAATTATTCGGTTTTCGGAAATCGCGAACAGCGAACATCTGTTCGGTAAACACTTGAGTTTAGCGCGTTTCGACATTCAGGTGAAGGAGGGAATATTTTCTGTGGATTGTTTTTTTTTTGCTAGCTAGGGCCTTGAGAGAAACGAAGTTTCACTTGGCGAGATCGTTACGATTACTGCTTAGAATTCAGTGCATAAAATAGCAAGAACGTTCTGGCCAAATCGTGAGCAGCACCTCCGTTGCTGTCACAGAGCAATGACTTTGTGAGAGAGTGGATTGCGCGCTTCATGTCCATGATGCTGCAGAAACTTCTCCAACGAAGCCGCAGCTTTCGCCGCAACAGCAAGGAGAGTTCGACCACCAAGTCCGGCGTGACTGGTACGAAAGATGATGTGCTTGTGCGCAATGGAGTATGCATAACAGTCGATGGGACGAAAAGTTTGGACCGCGGTGCGCTGATGATGAAGTCAGGGTCGAACTTGCTGGAGGATACACGGCTTGTCACGAAGATTGATGCAGTCAGGGAAGAGGAGTGCTCAGCCGACTCGTCTATTGGCGGTCGGAAGGTTGTAACCTTCAGAGCGGATACCAAAAACGCATCCGCCTCAAGGGGTTGTGCGGCGAGCGGTTTGTTTGACGGCGACGTGATGCAGGCTTTCCAGACCGGGGATTTGACAATCGCCGAGTTTCTCCAGAGCCCGCTGACGTCGCCACCTGTGGCACAACATCGAAGGAGCTCGCAGAGTGAAAGGCCCGCTTCCCCATCAGGCTCTGGTAGCTCCACAGCTTCCAGTTCCCGCACTACAGATCGGGAAGTCGTTGCCGTCGAAAGTGCGCTTCCGTGCTCTCGGAAGAAGTTGACGCTCCTGGATAAGGCCCATTCGCAGGCTAGCATTGGTCACCGGCTGGATCTGCATGATCAGATGACGGAGAGTCGACTGCCTGAAGGAGATTTCAAGTCGCGCGCTAATGATGATTCCCGCGTGAGCTATTTGAGCTCTGACAAGCCGCGATTTAGCAAGTCACTCGAGCATCTTGCTCAGGAAGTGTTCGGTGACGAGTTCGAGCACTATCTGGAAACGGCCTCCAAATCTCCCGTGAAAGTTTCGGTTGCTGGTCCACGTTCCCGGGGTGAACTGCCTGCAAACTATGCTACTGCAGCTACATGTAAGTCAGCTAACATGCGAGGGGAAGCGTCCGATGTTCCATCCAGTGATAAGCGGGTGATTACATATAATGGCAAAGCTGATCGCCCTCGACTGGTGAGACAAAGCATCGCACCAAGCCATGTGGACGAAGATTTGAAAGCTAAGCTGGATCATGAAACGGAAGCATTAAAATCGGGAGAATATTCGGACGCTATTGTTATTCCTGATCGTTTGAGTACGGATGTAGGTGATGCAGTTGAGGATGATTGTGTTTGCGCAGCCGACATGCGTTCGGCAGGACGCGACGGCGATCTGCATGAAATCCCGAAGAAGCTCGGAGTTTCACGCACGCAAGCGTTATCAAAGCGTGCTGAGTGCACAGCTTCGCGCGCAACCGCTAAAAAGGAACCCATTATTCGCAATGACTCCCTACAGGTTCATCGCGGCAGTTACAGTGACTGCGAGATGGATTGCGCTGATGTAGAGATACAGTTTCCTCCACCACCACCTGTAGACGAGGCCCTAATGGCGGCAAAGTGTTCGCCAGTAGGTACGCCAGTATCCATGGTTGACTGGGATTTTCGTTTGTCGCAGATTTCGACTCGCACTGGAAGTTCTTTGTGTTGTAGGGATCATCAGGATTGGTACGATTCTCACCCGGAATGCGACAAAGATGCCGATTCTCAATCGCATTCGGACCCTCTGGTCGACTCGCTCATGGCGCTGGTTCCCTTACCAGAGGAGAACACTGCCACCTCGATGAGCAAGGCTCTGTCGGAAGTCATCAGTGAAATCGTCGCATCGCGTCGCAAAATCCGCCGCCTCACTGCAGCTACTCAGATTCACCAGCGCGTCTTGAAGGCGCAAAACGGCCACATCGAGCAGCTGTCCAAGGAGGTGACTGAACTAAGACGCACGGCGTATGCTATCAACAACTACCAGGCAGTTCTTCGTAGCGGCAAATCGCCCGTACCTGATGGAGGTAGTGCGCACCGACAAAGCCGAGAAATGGTTGAGCTCAACTACACGCTGGATAAGTTGCTACATCAGTGCTCGGCACTTCAGAGAATCTCGCATCTCGATCACCGATGCAGCGCCGCTGAATGCTGCTACGCAGATTCCGATACAGGTGGACTTGAGCACGAAAATTCCGCCCATCGTGAATTGCTTCAGGATGAGGCGCTGAATGAGCGGACAGCGAGAGTGCAGCGTGCCAACTCGTGTCCGTCTCGTCATTTGTTTGATCGGGCCACAAACGAGCCACTCTAGCACGGGTTGGCAAGCCTACTGAGACCATGCTTGAAACGGCGTATGTAGTCATGTGGCAGTCGAATTTTGAAACATACATGGTTGGATTTTGGTCTGAGATTTTCATCTGCTTGTGTTAATCATTTAGATCTGCTTGTTGCAAGATTATTTGGCAATGAACATAGTTGCGGAATTCTCTCATGCTGTCTGCTTCTGAATGCGCGACTCACGTCTCTTTTAAGGTTCCATGCGACTACGTGAGCGCACATTATAAAATTGCGATATTTGGCTTTATTAGAAAATTGACTGACTGATTGAACGTTGATGGACAATGATCTGTTGGTTGGTGGGCGATTAGGAGTTGGTGGAAAACTCCACGAAAAAAGTGTGATGTAGCTGAAATTACTAAGATCTATGCCGCGTCCTAGAGGTGGCTTTAACTACAGAACATAATATCTCCTTTGTTTTACACGTTTCAGCTGATTCTAGGGTGCTACTTTACAGCCGACATCAGTTGTAGTGGGGTAACGAGAGGAGGCCACATCGATACCGGTCGGAAAGCTTCCCTAAGGCTCCAACCTGACACGACATCAGCACCTCGGAGCCTCAAGCCGCTGCGCATCGACACTCACAGTCCGATGAAAATAATAAAAAATATCTAGAAAACGTGGTTTGCCACACGCAGTGCGAGGAAGTTACATTTGTGAATTTTTCTTATTCTGCGAAGGCGTTCTTAGTTGCCCATGTTACACCCTGCCCCCGGGGGCATAGCGTATTATAACAGGTATTGCCGATGAGATGGAGAGCGAGCATGTCCGGGCTGCGATGGTCTTGCTCCACCGTCCGTGAACAGCTTACATGATGTGCACCCAGTAGTTACGACGCAGGCAGTGAATCCTATTTGAGTTCAACGTTTTGCAATGGCTGTTATTGACTCCTTGTCAGTCCCTTCCCAACTTCCCCTTGTTTTTATTGTTGTAGGACCGTCCTGATAGCCCCTCTTGCGGTGGTGGTCTATAGAGTAGGGAAATTCGCAGGCTTAACTAGAACGGATGGTGCGACTATACCACCGTAGGAATAGTCTTGAGCACGTTGTGGAAGATATAGAATACTGTTGTTCGCCAAAATTGGACTTTGATCTTGTTCTTAATTTTAATCTTACTCTGACAATTTTACAACTCCAACCGTTGATATACTTAAGAAATAGCCTATAGAAAGTAGACTATTAACCCACACAATTAGAAGCAATTCAAATACAATTAGACGTAATAGCTGATGAATAGAAAAATCAAACAGATAATGACTGATGACGGGAAGGCACGACAGAAAACATGCTTACAAAACTGAGAAACCTTCAAGAGGAAGTCAACACTTTAAAGTAAGCCCGTTTTTCACATGCGGTATCGATTCAGCTTGGCATTCCCCGACTCAGGTCCATCTGAGCATTTTCAGGTGTCGACTGCGGCAGTTCAAGAGTTTTAGTACGCTTGCTCAGCTGCCATGAAATTTGTACTCTTTGCTTTTCCAGCGTGAAGCGAACATGCATGCACTACAAGGAAACCTGGTTGAAGTCGAGGCTATACCAAACGAGCTCTTGAGGAGGCCGTTGACACGCTGAATGAAGAGATCGCCCGTCAGAATGCCAATGGTGGGTCGTTTTCTCTGTGCGCCGTGCCTCCACGCTCGTTTTGTGCGCCTTTGTGTGTGTGTGTGTGTGTGTGTGTGTGTGTGTGTGTGTGTGTGTGTGTGTGTGTGTGTGTGTGTGTGTGTGTGTTTGTCTATGTATGCTTTTTATGTGCGCGTGCAGTTCTGTTTTTTTTTTATTGAGTGTATGCTTGTTTTATTGTGTGTATGCAAGTTCACCGTATAGGATCTACGGTTGCATTTTGAACCACCTGCAGTATCTCGCCCCACTATTTAGATTTTGGATCATTATTTTTTTGATAACTTTATCGGCAGTTTTTCTGCCTTCCTTTATCAAAACGGGGTGTGTTGTTAGGCTGCCACTTCTTTCATTTAGATAGTAAGTAGTAGTTATTGTAACTCAGCAAGTCATTGCTTGCTAATAATTTGATTTAATGCAAGAATCATGAATTAAAGTGCTTCAATAAATAATTGAGCTTGTTTCTGTGTTATCTTATGACGCAAAACTGCACGTTTCCTAACCATCCACTTCTGGCGAAGCTGGATAAACGATGGCGTTCGCAATCTAGCGTCCGCATTGCGTAACTTTTTCACTTGAATTTCAGTTTACAGTCACTACAATCTTTTTTTTTGCGTCAAAATCCGTTTTCTACGAGAAATTATAGTTTTCAGGAGCTCCGGGTGTATAGCATAGTGCATATAGGTTTCATTGCAAACCGTGCTGGTGTGCCTCACCATGCTTCTGTATCATGCGGTGAGGTACAGGCCAAGCAGCGAGGCGTTAATCATGATGTCTTCCGTCTTCTCTGGCTCGGCAAATAATGAAATATGTTCAGTGACTAGTTTTGGACTCATGCGTTTTGGCTTCATGCACTCTACTTGTTCGTTCACGTGTGTTGTCCAGTATATTTAACCTGCTGGTTTTATGTAACATGCCATTAGCCCGACTGAAATCTTTCTTGGTGCTTGAGGTTTGATTAGGATTTTTAGGTGAGTCCGGGGCGAGTTCAAACACTCACGATATTTCAAGAAGAAAACTGTACGAAGTCCTCACCTTTGGTACCAAATATGGCAACAATATGACCACCATGATATGGATTTTATGAAGCTCCTTGGTAATGAGATTTTAATGCAAGACAAGCGAATTTTAGGGTTCAAAGTAAATTTTTGAGTGCCCTTAAGTTTTAAATCTTGCTTGAGTGAATAGCCATCCAGTAGGTTGCCGAATGAGCAGAGTTTTGTCATAGTAACATCGAATCTCATCTACTACAGAGGAATTATAGGAAGCCTTACTTTTATTGTTCTTGTTACGGTGTGCTAGAGCCTCTCTTTCAAGAAAATAGAGTACAAGATATCATAGCTGATGCAAAGCAAGAGCCTGATAGAAAAAAAAAAAAAAACAAGCCCAGTTTGCTGCTTCGGTGGGTTATGCTATGTTCATAAAGTTGATTTTGGAGTCCTTCATCTTTGCCTTTTCAATCATAGTTTGTGTCTTGGATCTTCTGACATAATTGATATTCGAAGAAAAGCTCCATAACTTTATCTAATTACTCTTTGTTAGTGAGTCGTGTTTATCTTATACAAGCATGTCTTAACGTCTTCAAAGCTGAGGAGAGACACTCGTCGAAATTCGATGGATATCTTCATCGCTACAGCTGAGATTATTTTCTTATTCAACCCATAGTCGAAGTGATTTTGAGCGTTCTTGGTCAGCATTCTCACGACTCTCATTAGGCCGGTCGACATTGAGCACGAAGTAAGACCATTAACCCCTAGACTCGCTTCCGACGGCGATCAAGCACAGCAGTCAGCTTTTCCCGAAGACTCGATGATATAGTAGCTTACGATGCTGACAATGCCCGGAGTTGACCCATGAGACTTTAGGACCGTCCTTCACAAACACTGTAAATTAATGCACTCTTCCTTGACGAAGAAATTACACAGACTCAACAAGCATCCAAAAGCAAAGATTTGTTAAGAAAGATGGATCGACAAACCTGTCAAGATTGACGACTGGCTCGTGAAAGCCAGTCAACTACGTGAACATTTATGAACCCAGTTTATGAAAACGCTAAGCACAAAGCATAGAGGACGTAAAGGAGTATGGGAGGGACATGGAAATTTCTTTAGAAGCTGGGTAGAAGGGTATTTGGATCGCGCATGCTCTATGTTTCTGCTGAACCTGATGGAGTTTGACCATACAGCCATCTTCCGACTGACGATGGTATCATAATCCTCGAGATATATCAATGAGATATCATAGCTACATATATGCTATATCTATTGCAAAGGAATGCTATCGATCTTTAAATCTCTTTAATTTGAGTGTGTATATTGCAAACCCTCAAACGTGCATACACCCGCACACACAACAACATCTCTCTCTCATACACACACACACACACACACACACACACACACACACACACACACACACACACACACACACATTTTCACACGTTTCTAACTTAACGCACTCGCGCTTATTCCTATTTTCATTGAAACTATGGAATAGATTACTTATGAAAAATATATTTTTAAATTTTCAAATTTAAAATTTGTTAATTAAAATATTAAAAATGATTTTGTTATTGTTATTGTTATTGTTGTTGTTGTTGTTGTTGTTGTTTGTGCTGCGAATCTTTTAGCTATGTCAGTGGTCGAAGGTGCGGAGTGCCAATAAAGTTTGGCCAAATTTACGACTTATCAATCTATTTCAGGTTGACATTTGCGACAACGTAGAAGCAAATAGAAACCAGAAATAACAAATACACGTTCCCCTAGTTACTTCATAACACGAAAGGAAAGAAAAATAAGCGACGAGTTGAGAGCAATAAATGCTGCACCTAGCACTGATTCGTCATCATCCTAAGTCTATCATGAGCTCAGCTCACTTGTGGATGTCTTGCACACTCAAGAATAAGGCTAAGCTACGTTGCTCAATCATTTCTGATAAGATATCTGACGTTGTAATGTTTTAGCATCTCTAAACTCACTGCAGGAAAAAGCTGCGCAAAGAACAGGTGTAAATGCTAAAAGCCTAGGGCCTTCTTTGGAATATGGAAGTTTGGAATATCTGAACTAGCTGAATATTCTCTTTTTTTACGTATTTTTTGACGCGTTCCTGTAATTATCTGTTGCTTATTACTATTATTATTATTATTATTATTATTATTATTATTATTATTATTATTATTATTATTATTATTATTATTATTATTATTAGTTGTCCAATAAACTAATAAATGAAATGAAACATGAAAGAACAGGTCCATGTTATCCATTCATGTGATACTCACAAATCGAAGAACATGCTTCGAAAATTCGCCTACCTCGTCCTACGGCATAAGCGACTACCATGAACTTTATGGGTACCATAAATTCGTTGAAGTCTCGGACCAAAAATTTTAGAAATTTCGAAGCAATGATATGCTATCAACTTCTACAGCAGAGCACGCCAGTTTTACTAGCATTAATCTCTCTGATAGAAAACATGCATGAGCCGTAAAAGACAGGAATCAGTAAAAAGAAGCAAGGATCGATTTATGTTTAGGAATCTAAGGTAATTAAGTGCCTGTCCCGCGTGATGATATTGCTTGTCCCTTTTAGTGCTATGGATAGATCCGAAACTGGTTTGCAGCGTTTAAACAAATAGCTATAAAACGCAAAACTCGCATAGTGAAAGCGCAGTTCTGGGACTTGATGAAAACGTTCACAAGCAAAAAAACAACGCAAGCAATTCGAGGAAATCTGCTAGCAGAGGATGATCGAATCGGGAAGTTTTTTAACAACCATCACATAAATTCAGTAGATTTTTTACCTGATGATCCAGGCACGTTTTTAAACTATTCACGCGGATCACCTGTAATCAAAGTAAAATATTCTCTGGAAAATCAAAATTTATTTTTCCAAAAAAATGTCTTAGAAAACGCATAAGCTGGTGCATTCTTTGGGATGAAGTTAAGTTACCATCCCGGCTCCTTAGCTAACTAGCGACGAATTATATCGTAGAAGCAATCATTGCTAGCCACGCTGAAGGAAAATTCCCATACAGCACTAAGAAGGTGGCTGCCGTTTCTCCGTACAATACGGAATGAAAGCGGAAATGGAAGCAACCTTCAACGAAAGGTTTGTAGCGTCGAAATTAATGATATTGCATATTGAAAGAAATGTAGTTGAGACCACCAGGGCAGGAAAAATATTCTTAGATACATGCTTTATACATTCATAGATAGATTTTTATCGAAGACCACTGGCCACTATCATGAATCGATTCTATATCAAATATTTAATTCCCTTGTTTTCTTCCCATTCGCCCTCCATACTCTTCATCTACAGAGCTTTTCTATATGTTTATATCAGGTCGTCTCCAACTGCGATCTTGCTTTGTCAACTATTCTTACGCGTATTTGCCTCGTTTCTTTACCCGAAATGCGCAAGCCTGGTGTACTTATTTTTGAGAAATATAGGCAGATTTAGGGAATACCCTTCTCTTTTGATTAGCTTTGCTATGAACAGCCCACCCTCTCATTTAGCCATGTGATTGGATTTATATACGTTCTTGCGTTTCCGATTCATGGGAAAATTGCATCTGAACTTTAAATATCTGCAAATATTATAATATCGTTTTTTAGACGTTCTTGAGTTTATGATAAACGGGAAAATTAGATCTAATGAATGTTGAATATCAGCAAATATTATTACATCATCGCCTAAAATATTGCGTCTCTCTACATTCATACTACAAAGAAGCAACTTTAGTAACGTGACGTCAAATTATCGCCTATGAATACGCTTAGTATCGTCAGCAAAATTCAAATGCTATCGCCCAGGGGGCGTGAATGCTTGGTCTGACTAACACCGCGACCTAACTTAAACAGCAAAACCCAAAAACACAGAAAAAGTCAAGGCTCAAAAGAACGCTTATCGATTGCTGATTATAACAAATGGGAACATTCAGATATTGTTCGTGCGCAATGGAGCACAACCAGGCAGCCTTGTCCATTGACCATCCCTGTAACAGAAAGGTATGAAAAAAAAAAAGACTTAAATTTTAGTTTTCCTGGCAATTCATGCATGTATATGCTCTTATTTCCAATATCATACATATACATGCGCATATATATATATATATATATATATATATATATATA
>QQSS02210506.1:0-11451 GCA_003687565.2 Craspedacusta sowerbii
TTACTGACTTGCTATGAAATAAGATTGTTGTGTCATCAGCAAAGTGATATGTAAGCGAGGATCGAATGCACATGTGGCAGTCGTTGATGTACAGTAAGAACAGCAAGGGACCTAAAATCGATCCTTGGGAAACTCCATGGGAGACATAATGTCTCGGAATCAGAATCTTGTATAGCTACAAATTGCCTCCGGTCCAATAGGCAAGTCTGTAACCACTCAAGGCATTTCCCTCTTATCCCGTAGATACATAACTTATCCAATAATATCTTCTGGTTGACGGTATCGAAAGCCTTTGGAGGTCGAGAAATAGCGCTCCAACAAAGTTTCCTTTGTCTAAGGTCGACTTTTTAGAATCTGTGATACTTACCAGAGCGTGACACGTTGAATGTTGCTTGCGAAAACCAAATTGGAGGTCGTACAGTGATTTATTCTTTTCAACGTAGCTGTAAAGACGGCTGTACATACATTTTTCCAAAATTTTGCTCAAATTAGATAGGAGTGATATAGGTCTATATTTGCAGCAATGTTCTGTTGGGCCTGACTTACGAATCGGAATTACCTTCGCAACCTTCAGAATTTCGGGGAAGATGCCATGGGCAAATGATAGGTTAATAATCCATATAGGGAGAGCTTCATGAGAGCATCAGGATCTGTACATGATCTTAGCAGACCTTATTAAAGCGTTAAAGTAAGTGGCCCGGAAGGGACTTAAAAAAAATCTTACGGAAGATATAGAGCCGTCCACAGAAATTCGTAAATATTACTCTGCGACCCCTTTACGACAGCTGGCTGGCATGCGTTCTCGATATGTTTCTAGGACATCAGCTACCGTCAGTGTTGCTCATTGTACAAATCAGGGCTTTGCGCTTGTCATGGATTGCTCCATGATAGAACACTAAGATTCGCATTGCTCAACAAGCCGCGTGACTCGTGCCTGCTATTATTGTAAATATTGCACGATATTCATGCGGATCCTAACATATTTATAAGCGGTCAGGAAACTACCTGACAAGTACGTAGTTGATGTTCGTATCATTAATGCATAATTACAATTTGGAGTAGGTATGGCATAGTAAAGTTGTACATAAGGCGGAAAATGTAAGGGAGACAGAGTGAGGGTAGAAGTAGCGTTGAGAAACATATTAGTCTAACAGTTAATATAGTTTTCTTTCTAGTGTCCCCCAACTGAAGAAATCCTACATTTTTGTTGCCGAGACCAGAGAAAGTTTTTTGCCTTCTTATTAGTTCCTGAATAAACCAGCCCAATTTCGAGATGGCAAGCTCATACAGAGGACAGAGGAAGAAATGGAACATACTAGCCCAGGAAACTAACGCTCTTATAGCAGAACCAGAGGCAATACTTGTTTCCTCCAGTGCTACCGCAAAGGCCAACGAACTCGTCGGCAAACTTGAGATAAGCTTCAAAGAATCTTATGACCTCGAAGACAACATTTTCTTGTTGTATATATATATTCCGAAGGGCACAAGATGGAGAGTCTAACAGTTGCTGAAAATAAGCACGGCATATGTGCACCAAGATGGGGAAAGGAATTAAATAAAATTTCAATACCAGTCCAACAAAAGAAAACTGAGTAGTTGCTAGCAACTAAAATTATTTAGACAATAAAGATATCAACGTCTTTCTAGACATAAAAAGTACCTCGATAAGGTTTTTCAATTCAATCTCAAACACAAAATTCAATGTTACTATGCACAGGGTATCATAAGGAAAACAGCAGAGTATTGTCCCAGGGCTTGCTGAAGGATTTAGCAAAACCTAAATTTCAAATTGCTAACAAGCATACAAATTATCCTCAAAATCAATCTCTTCTCTTATAAAATTCAGTATACTTAAGAATTATCAGTGCACGCATGAATTCTTAATACAAGAATGCAAACCAAGCACCTAGGATCTTACGAGACCTCGTTGAAAGGTAAGCCCCATGAAAATGCCACAAGAATGGTCTAGGTTTAACGCAAAACCATTCAAAATACTTAAAGTACTTATATTATATAAAAGTATATCTGTATCTATTACACAATGCCAAAGACTTTAAACTTATTTAGCTTAAATGTTAAAACAGCATCTTACAGGGCAACGCTATTGCAAACATCATCTAATAAAAAACATACAAACTTTATCTAGAGGCTAATGTAAGACTTGAATAATAAAAGTAGAATTGACAAAAACTCAAATCTGAAGGCAAAACCCTGCTAACAAATGTGCAGCTTTACAAAAACATAAAAAAGTCATTCATATTTAAGAAGAATACATATTCAATAGATCAAAAAATTGATCAAATATAACCATCGATCTGATGCAACAACGACTTAACAACAACTTGCACGATACTAGATAGCAAGTTTAGGCCAGTTTTAGCAGAAACAAAGTGCACATCATACGATATGCCAGATACTTGATACTGATTTCTTGAAATCGCATTGCTACTATTCATATCGATTTTATTCACAAGTAATCCTACATAAGGATACAGGATACATTTGCTAATATCGTCAACCCAAGGCTTGATTACATGGTCTGCATCATGAGAATTCGCATCAGCAACTATAATAAATGTATTTGCACCCTTATACACAATACGAGCCAAATCTGAAAACCTTTCACTGCCAGCTATATCCCAAAGTTGAATGTGAATTTCCAAGTGATTGCTCCACTCATTAGGGAATATATGAAGAGTTGTGTGACCAAGGTCTGTTCCAAGGGTGGCAACATAATACTCACTGAAACGGTTATATAGAATACGATGGAATACGCTTGTCTTCCCAGCATTAGGTGCACCAGCAATCACCACCTTCACTGAAACAATCATCCTTGACTGTGTAATAGCTGCATCTTGATAGCTGCTCCCATTGACCCGTGACAATGTGTTGGTTGATGTGGTAAACAACCAGCTACTGTCTGGTGGGGAAGAACTAGTAAATAAAGTTAGGATTCTCCTTAGCTCAGTCAAATTGTCTTTATTCAGCTCACTTATTTTTTTTGCAGAATGACGTCTTTGAGCAGAAGATACACTTTGGGGAAGGTCTTCATACCAATCATTTGTCTTTATAATCGACTGAATTGAGTCACTGCTGTGATGTGGTAAATAAGCAACTCCATTTACATGCTCACGGCACACCAAGTTCTTCAGTCTCCATACTATTCGCCCAATCAGAACTAGAACTACTAGAATTAAAAGGGTCAAGAGAATAGCAAGTGTAGTAAGCTTCATGTGCTGGTGATCTCTAAATATCTTACTCACTGATGGAATCACTTCCATCCACACAAGGGTGATTGCAGTTGCCACAAAAACAGCAGCAATGCCAAGATACACTTCAAGGAAGTAGCTGTGCGATTGAGCAGATGCATTTGAGTTATAAATGCTGGGTTTGGAGCAGGAGCTACCATGACTTATTTCAACTTGCTGTTTAAAAGACTCTCCTCTACAGGTTACATCAGACTCACTATGTAATCTTTGAGGACATTCCATGTTTGGTTCAGATATATGGCATTCAAAGCCTTGGGCAAAGAAGTATGTCACATCATCATAACTTCTTCTCACTCTGGTATAATTCTGGCCTTTGTAGCACAGGTTACCAGAACATTCAAGGTCTAGATATGAATTATAAATAGAGATAATGAAAACTAAAAATGGACGTACACAAACATAACTTTTCAGCAAATAGAATAAACCAATATTTGAAAATTATTGCCTAGCCAAAGCACGAGCCAAAGCACGAGCCAAAGCACGAGCCAAAGCATAACTCAAATAAAATTCCTTTTTAGACAGGACAGTTCCGACGTTAGCCCACCGTCCATCTGCGACACTTACTTGCACTCTTTTCGCAGTTACGCTGCGGCAGCCTCAAAAGCCTGTCCACGTAAAGCAGTAGCTAAACAACTTTCAGAAACAGAAGACAAATTGTCAAAGAGAAGCCATCGCCTTACCACTACGTCCGAAGTGTTTGAACGGTCGCTGATCGCGTTCTGTAAGGCAAAAATACCATTAACAACGATATCAACATGCTCTTCAAAACGTTCACAATGGTGGTGGTTTACAGAAACACCTACAGCTTTTGATACGGTTGAACGAACGCTCACCACCATCGTCTTGGCTTCTACTCCAGTGCAAGAAATTCTCAAGGACTTAACTTCCTTCTTTGCCGCCCGTCACGTGGTTCTGAATTGGCCGTCCCCCAAAGTCAACGTCAATGACATTTTACAGGACCCCGTAAAGGTCTCCAACGTTTTCAAAGCCAACACCAAGGTTGCAGTACAAAAACAATACCCAACCCATAGAGATATCATATGCGATTGCCTGCACGAGAATACCCTAAAGTTTTACGGTAAGACGACTTCTGTAATTTGCCAATCTTATTTCAATTAAATGCGCACGGG
The DNA here is from genome assembly GCA_003687565.2 of Craspedacusta sowerbii. Taxonomy (NCBI): domain Eukaryota; kingdom Metazoa; phylum Cnidaria; class Hydrozoa; order Limnomedusae; family Olindiidae; genus Craspedacusta; species Craspedacusta sowerbii. The sequence goes on from QQSS02210506.1 coordinate 4,400, forward strand.
TTCTGTGGATTTAATCCCTTGTGTCCAACAACATTCTATTTCAAGAAAAGAGTTTTGGGGATTGTTCTCCAATACCTCCACATACTTCATTTTCAAGTCAGTAAGAACTACTATTCCTCCTGCTGAATCATCGTCCCATTCGTATGAACTTCGCAATTTGTTAAGAGACTCTGAGTGCGTATGGATCATGCCTGTTCATCACTATGCTGAAGATAAAAACGTACTCTGCATTGCATCTTTCAGTCGAGTCCCTCAGCAAGCATATGATTAATGACCTGAAAAATATCTATAAATGGCTGCTAGCCAACCAAATATCTCTTAGTACTTCAAAATCAGAAGTGATAATTTTCAGGCACAAGCACAAAAAGATACCTGAAGGATAAAGGAATAAAAATTAATTCCTACTCATCCAATACTATTTTGTACCTTAAAAATACTTGTGAGTGAGTTCCTGTCCTTCCACCAACACTTCAGTTACATTGCTAATAAGCTAGTGAAGGGGAGTAATATGCTTGCCATCTGTAGACATGCGGTACCTTTAGTTACAATAATGACTAAAGGCACCAAATTATTTCTTAACCACTGTTTTTACCGTGCCAAAGTTTCGGATTTCTCAAGTCTTTGATTCCAAAATCGGTACTTTTCCAAAAGGAAGCTGTCAGATTTATAACTTTCGCAGACTTTAATGCGCGTGCACGCCCCATTTTTATGTTGTTAAATATCTTTAAACTTAATGCCTTTACTTGTCTGACTAAACGCCCTCCTAATGCACGACATTTACCACGAAAATGCACCTCCTGTCTCAGAAAATTTAAGTCATTCTTCAATAATGTCTATAAACACAACACGGTGCCTCTGTAGCCTCTGCATCCTTGCCTATAGTTCTAATTTTGGCATATCATCCTAAATGGATGCCATACTATGACCTGAAAGTTTCTGTGGGGCAGGGGCAGCCCTGGGCCGCTCGAGATTCACAGCCAAGTTCAGAGCTACTTTCAAGAAGGCCGCAGCCTGGAAGAAAGATTGATGTTATCCTTTTTTTTTTTTTTTTTTGCTTGGAGTGTACATAAGAGGATTTGATATCACTTAAATGTTCACGCCATGACAAATAAACTCAGCGCTTGTTCCGAGGACGAATTATGAACATCTTGAGTGCAGGAAAATGTGTGCAAAAAATGTTTTCTTATATCTTTGCTCAATGAATGGTATTTAATGTTACACTTATACATTAATAACCACTTAATCAAGATCGGAGTCAACCAGTTTGCAAGACAAAAAATAAAGATACCTGTACTGGTGGCCTTGCTAACCAGGACCCAAGTAGGCTGCGCTCGGGCTGCAAACATGAGTCGCATCTCGAATGAGGCTGTCCCAGCGCTTTTCGTAGTGCTGAAATACGTAAGACAGACTTTTATAAAATCGTATAACCCGGGGCTGTTTCCAAAGTTTCCTTTCATGCTTTAAGAATCTGCCACAAGCAATACCAGTTCACCAGTGCATCTCAACTAAAACCGTCACTCGTTGTCTGGCTGCCTAGCTACATGTAAGAGTTCTGCTCCATCATTGCATTTCCAAGTTTAATAGCAGTGGCTTCAATCGTCCGACCAATTTCCATCGCTTCCTTTTTTCCAGCATTAATTGTGAAACCATAGAGTGCAGCGTTAGCTGGTAATCAAGGAAGAAAGTCGTTCATCAACGCTGAGATGCCTACTGGCAGTAATAGATCGTCAGCAGAGTCTTCGAGCGACCAGATGCAATGTGACTCCACTGTTGTCTCAGTATGCGCTAGCCTCGCGCAATACTTGGTAGATCATATGCCTTAACAGGTCTTACGATAGCGGACTCCTTTGACGAACAATTGTCTTCAGCTCCAATGTCTTCTTTATCTAACGGTAGGCTAAGATTCAGCCACTACAACTGCTGCAGATCAGGCGTATGTCGTCGCAGGATCGTTGCTTGCAGCTTGCCGGATGATCGACAGAATTCGACATACCCCTGTATTTCTTACACTCGGGGCTTTCGTAGTCGGGACAGGCGACAAGTTGAACCGGCTCAATTGCGGTATCGCCACCAACCAGGATCATTTCGGCCTTTGTCCATTTTAAGGCAATGTCTGGCACGCTAGACGTCGGACATCGCGATCAGACCATCAAGAGCGTCTTTTGCTCCACAATTTTAACCTGGGCGTCGAGCTTGGCGTCAAAGTCAGCAGGGGTTGTTAGGGCGGTAGATGCTGTACAACTTCAGGGGGGCCAAATTCTCCTTAAGTGTGGATGTGATCAGGCCATAGGAGGTGGATACTTGTTTGCTGACAGCGGCAATGTATTTCCTGCTGACGCGGCAAAATTACCTGCGTCAACTACCACGTTACTCCTACGTGTCATTGTGGACTTTGCCGATCCAACGATCAACGCTGGTCTGAATTGTCTTTGTGTTTAACAGTTCTTCTGGAGCCAAATTACATCTGTACCGACTGCATAGCCGCCTCAGTGAGGGTGTCTTGCAGATGCAACCACGCCGGCGACACTGGGTCATCTTCATCGTCAGACACCAGCGTTAATATTTGCGGGCGATTTATGCTATGTTTATCCCGCCCCGTTGCCAGCATATGCGCTAAGTAAGTTAGTTTATAATTTAGTAAGCAATTATAGTAAACTAGGTAAGTTACTGTTGAGTTTTCTGAGCACGTGTCTCATGACTTGCAACGTGTGCGTGAGCTTCGTGAGTGCGCCGCGCAGTTGGGCTTGCTCCGCACCTGCGCATATTGCATGGAGCCTCGCTAGGTTTGGCCTGACTCGCGGCACTTCCGTCTACACTATTTTGGTGTTGCACTATCCGCTGTTACCATAGGTTGTTCAATGTTAGCTGTGCTATTGCGCATGTTGTTGTGCAAGCGTGGGTGCTCCGTATATAGCTGTGTGATGTCCTGCGTGTAACTATATCTTGTTACTTCATTTTTGGTCTCAAACGGAGACACTTAGGCACGCATTTGTTACGCTAATTATTCGTAATTTATTTTGTAACGTTAGTCATTTCTGTTATACAACAACAATACCCAGCTTACTTGGAAAACGTGTATATATGGGCAGAGGTAGGATAGACAGTTCAACAAGTTCTAGATCAACCGAGGCGTAGTGAGAGGATAGCGGTGAGACGTACGCATTCTTTATATTTTCTAGTATCTGCAGTTTCAATGTCTTATATGAAGCCTATCGGAATTTGTTAGGATTTTGTATATGTTAAATAACTATTGTCATGGTTTTGTTATAGTTTTACGGTGGTGGTGTGTCTAAGGAATATCGGAAGTCGAAATAAGTCGCGTTTTTCCTTCATGCGTCAAAGATCAGCCACCCCGTTACAGACCTCCCTCGACACTACGTGCTGGGTTTAATAACCAAAGCAAGCCGATTATGAAGATCCAGCGCAAAACGATTCTGGGTTGCAGGAACTTTCAGCCAGTGGGACGGGGAGCTTCGGAGTAACCTTCCAATCTAGTTTTATATGCATATGCAACACCTACATAAAATGGTTCTAACCGACGTCTGCGCCCTGAGCACCCTTGCATCCGTGAGGGAATACCATGGACGTTCAAGGACGAGGATGTAATTGATCTGAGTTGCTTTCACCCTTTGATGTCCATGCGATCTTGTAATTGTTGCGATGGGAAAATATGGCACGTCCAATAACCAGCCCGTTCATTCTTCAGAATTCAATCAAAAGAATGCCATTTCTATTCCAGATGATGCTGCGTTGTGCTCATATAACTCGTCTCCATGCTCTCACCCATCACTTCATTAAGGTCACCTCAGCTAACCGCAAGGTCACTACTAGGGGTCGAGTGCAGAACCTTTTGTAGATATTCGTAGAACTACTCCTTCATATTTTGACTGGTGTCTTTTGTAGGCGCATTCAGTAATGAAGGTAGTTCTCATGGTGGCAGTAGATGAGCGCCTGCATGATGCGATGCGACACAGCGTCGTACTTTAACGAGGCGGACTGGGCAGTACGGTCCAGAGCAAAGACTAGGCCGGTGTACTTGAATTAATTGAGCCCGGAATAAAGAATCTTGTTGTATCCGACAGATATAGAATTGACAAGAACTTTGATTGGTTGAATCTGCGTGAGAAGAAAGCTTAACGGAGACTCGCCGTTCGATCAGACATCGCTGTTCTCAAATATATGAGGAGATTTTAGGTGTTCGCTACGTACCGTGATCAATGCAGCGTACGACCTTCCTCGCCGTACCATCCTCCGCAATTTCATCGTTCTTGGTGACAAGGGTAAACGTTACATTCGCTGTGTACGATGAGTCGGTCGGATTTGGGGCGACACAAGCTCTTTATCGGCCATTTGTCGCCTGATACGCGAACCAAAGATTTGGAAAGATTCTTTAAGGATCATGGGTTTTGCAAAACCATCAATGAGGTCATCGTGAAAAACGGATATGGCTTTGTGGTGAGTAGTGAGTGATAACTATTATTTGGCCTGCTAATGTGTCTGTCGTCTTAACCCTCGTCTTAAGCTATTCTAATTTTAATGCTCGCTTTACTACGTCATTTTTTTTTCAAGGGGAAATCAAAAGAAGGCTTTTGCTCTGTTTTTAGGTGTTTGATGACAAGAGGGATGCTGACGATGCAATATACGAATTAAATGGAAAAGACCTAGATGGTGCCAGGTATCATTGAAAACGTCATTTACGTAATTAAAAACGTATTAACGTAATAGTAAGCTATTGTTTATTTCATAAACAGTAGTTTGAGATATCCTAGTCGCATTTATTGGTTCTGATGCCTTTGCATACAAGGAGTTTTGTTCATGTTTGCTCATGATGGCATGTATGTACAGTGCACACATCTTCATACTAGCCTCATACTTCTAGATTTTTAGAAATAACATCTATAATAGGTTATTTATATATCTTGTATATGTATACGTATATATATATATATGTATACAATAAACGTCCATGTATCTTATGTGTAAATTTAGGATTCAAGTAGAGTATGCAAAACCTTCTGGTCGTGATGACTTTGGCGATCAAGGTCGAGACAGAGATAGAGACTATGAAAGGCATCGTAGCTACAGCGGAAGTTATGGTTTGAGTGGTTGGGGTGGTGGTGGGGTTAGGGGAAGTGGTGACAGGGGATCAGGATACAGCCGTAGCCGTGATATTGATCGTGGAGCCCGAGAAGATGATGAAGGATACAGAGGATTTCGGTTTCGGGAAAGGTAGTGTTTTATCTTTGTATTGTTCAATACATCCATTATATGACAGTAGTTTCATCATGTTGATGGCTCGTTTTAAGGCGTTTGGTGTAAGGCTCTAACAATTTATCATCCGTAAAATCTGTATTGGAGCTATTTAGGTGCTTGTTAGATTGATGCTCACTTATGCATCTGCAATGTGGTTAAATGCCACATGCTCCTAAGTTGTACAGGATTGTTTTGCAGATATAGTTTTTTTGCAATTAAAGTAATTAGTAAAAATATAGCTCTAACAATAGCAATTGTTATGCAAGAGCAGTAGCTTTGATCTGGTAGATTCGTAACTGAGGATTCAAACTTTCCTTCAATGTGTTTAGAAACATGATTGCTCATGAAAAAATCGAAAACTAATATGCATAGCATTTTGTAATGATAATGCAAAATCATTCTGTTTTTTTTTTTTTTGACTTTCTATCATCTGATTGGTGTTAACTAGACTTGGAAGCAGTGTTATTTATGGCATAAAAGATGCAAGGAAATGCTTTAGGGTCGTGGTATTTTCTTTGCTGATGAGTTTTGATAGTTTCTCTTGTTTTAACAGATTTGGAAGCCCTTACAACACCGAATTCAAACTTTTAATTGACAATGTTTCTAGTAGATGTAGTTGGCAGGTAAGAGGGCAGTATTACTAATCCTATATCCAAACATTGGCCTTATTGGCTAATATGATACTGCGGAGTTCTCGGTAAATGCGTGCTTGGCATTTTGTTGTTATTCTTTTAAAATACAGTTTGTCTGACTGATTCACTTTGTTTTATTACAGCTTGCAGGTTGATTATTTTACTGGGTTATGTTGGGATCATGGCTTTGTATCCTGGCATGTTTGGTTTGTCTGGCTGCCATGTTGTTGTCCTTGCTTACTGATGGCGTGATGGTGGTCCCTGACATTTGGGGATGGTTCTTCCGTTGGCATGTATTGAAATTCGATCATCATTTGATGTTGGGTGGCTTTCAACTACCATTGCAGCTTGGTAGCTGAATGATTCTATTGTGTTCTAAGTGGCTTGCTTATGTACTTGGCTTTGGGTTGCGCTTCATAGAAAGTTTTGTTCTGGGTTTAACAGGTAGGTTTCACACATGTTTCATTGAATATTTTGCATTTATGTACGTTGAATATTTTGAATATTTCATGTATGGAACTTTCATTGGCAGATCCATTTTAGTCATACCCTGCCATTTCTTACCTTTGACAATTTCAATGTAACGCGGGGAGGCATTTAAGCTATGTTATATAGTATAAGTGATTTATTGTCACTTATGACAGTAGTAGTTAGCGATTATGCAATTATTTTACACACTTAGACTACTTGAGACGAAGATGTCCGTTAAGTTAGTCTGTATGATTTCAATTTTCTTGTACATTTAAAGTTTGGATATACTTTTGCTTGTTAATTTACTTCCTTATGATATGCACCTACAGTGTCACTATTTCAAACCATGGTGACAAGATTCTAGTCTACTTTCATCGAGCTTCTCAATTAGGATCTCTTTGGCAACCATTTGGAGATTTTAAAATTTGTCACTGTGCTAGGACTATCAGATTCTAACCATCTCCCTGCTTTATGAAGAGATATTGATTGCCAGGCAGTCTTTTACTTACAATCGCAAGCATGCGAACATTTGCGTGCTGGACGGTATGGCTGCTGGGTAGATTATGGAGTAGTGGATGGGTAACTAGAGCTTTTCTTGTTTGGTTGGATGGTTGATTGATTGGTTGGTTGGTTGGTTGGTTGGTTGTTTGGTTGGTTGGTTGGTTGGTTGGTTGGTTGGTTGGTTGGTTGGTTGGT
>QQSS02210528.1:0-11451 GCA_003687565.2 Craspedacusta sowerbii
CTCTTAGTGAAGACATCTTGAGGAAAGTAAATCTTCATTAACAGTGTAACTTCTTTTATGGAAAAAACTTTCTCACACTTTTTACATAACAGAAAACTCTAACGATAATTGGTTCGATCAATGGATTGCGAACAATTCAAATTTGAAAATTCCAACTCAACGGTCGTTTATTAACAGCTGAAAGACGGTAGTATCCAGAGCTACCGAAATATACGGTTATGTAAAAATTGTGAGAAAGTTTTTTTCCATAAAAGAAGTTACACTGTTAATGTTTGTATGATGTGCGAATTAGTATGTATGAATGACTTATGTACTTGTTCTGCTTTATTTGCGAGCTCAACAATGACGCGTTGGGTATGTACGTAGTAAGGTCTCAAACTAAGCAATAAACCACATTCCAACGTCGCTGCTGTATGATTTCGCACATAATTCAATATCTAAAATGCAGTGGAACCACTAAGAAGGTAATTGTAGATATGAAAACTGTTTTTCGTTCTTGACTATGTTACTAGGCATCAAATGCCATAAGGTCGATCTTTAGTGATATTGCCACACCGTTCAGGTGTCTGAGCTGGTGTGTTCAATGTCCCCTGCAGTTGTCTTGCTCATCCGGACGCAGTTCTGTTGTGTGCTCAATTGATGAGCTCGGCGTGGTTGCGGACGGCTTTGTTTCAGAAACGAAGAGTTCACGTAGATTCAAGATTCAAGAAGTTATTTTCCCATCAAAATGACAAATACATAAGTGTATAACATAGACGGAGAAATTTAAAATCCGTGACAGATCTTGGAATCGTTATTGTTGATAGCTTATATTTAAATGTTACAATCTTTCGTGTGAACGAGTGCAGTGTTTGTCAAGAAGCCTGCAACAAGGTCTTATTTTTTTTTTGGAAGGGGGGCTAGATCGAGGCCCAGTGTGAGATGAACAGGCATTCTGACCAAGACCTCCTAGTACTAGGCATAGATATTGGGCGATGGGAATATGGTTGCTTTAACAAGTGTTTCCTTTCTCGCGCAATGGTCTACTGCGCTTCAGTTAAGCCATAGCGCTTATCCTTCTGTGAACGCCTTCGCAGTTCGTGAGAGCCTTTTAATGGTTTCGCCGTACCTTCGGCCTTAAGGCGCTATTCGCTGTCGAATAGCAAGTCTTGACAATCGCTCACTGGTTGACCTTGGAGTTGCGTAGAGAATTGCAAGTCTTTGAGCTGTGTGGATGCACCTTGGATCGAAGCCTGTTGATGGCTGACGTGTAGAAGTGATTGGGTCATGGAAATGCCGTTGATGGTTCGGCTCCCGATCAGTCTAACCACCACCAGGCAATTCAGATCTTGATTGCAGGACTGAGCAGTGAGTTTGGAATTCATGGTCCCATCCAGGATGTGGATTCCGATTGAATTTGTTTTCAAGTGATCATGCCAGTCGAACAAGATTGTTAATGTGTGCAAAGAGGTAGCTAGGGTACTCGTTTGTTAAAGTTGAATCGCTTCATTGAAGGACTTCCGTCTCAGCGGAGTCGATCACCTGGCTGGATCGACCGCTTGTCGTCCTGTAGGGGTCTTCCCTATTAATAAGCAATGTGACCTGCTGTAAGTGGAGTAAGTAGACCTGCTGCAAGTCGATTAGGCTATGCTGCTTGCTGCCATCCTACCTGACTCACGAACGCTTTTGTGGACTTCGGCTGATGCGAATATCGGTCGGGCACGAGCTTTATCAACTTGGTTTTGAAAACTTACTTCTTCGTTGGCAAACATTCATCCTGGTTGAGTGCTTGTACCGCAAGTAAAACTCGGTCTCGGTTCTGATACTGGATTTTTCTGTCGAAAAAAGCTTTGTATTCGTCAGACCATGCGATGGGGCACCGCAGATGAAGCAACACTAGCTGGAAGAACACTAGATGAACCAACACAATTTGCAGCAACACTAGATAAACCAACACTAGTTGGAGCAATAGTAAATGGAGCAACGCTATATGAACTTACTTCAAGTGTAGCAACACTAGATGGAGCAATACTAGTTGGAGCAACACCAGATCAACCAACACTAGTTGGAGCAACACTAGATGGAGCAACACTAGATGAACCAACTCCAAGTGTAGCAACACTAGATGGAGCAATACTAGTTGGAGCAACACCAGATCAACCAACACTAGTTGGAGCAACACTAGATGGACCAACACTAGATGAACCAACTCCAAGTGTAGCAACACTTGCTGGAGCAACTCTAGATGAACTAACTCCAAATTTAGTAACACTAGATGGAGCAACACTAGATGAACCCACACTAGTTGGAGAAACGCTAGATGAACCAACTGCAAATGTAGCAACACTAGATGGGGCAACACTAGATGAACCAACACTAGATGAACCAACTCCAAATTTAGCAACACTAGATGAACCAACGCTAGTTGAAGCAACACTAGATGGGGCAACTCTAGATGAACCAACTCCAAATGTAGCAACGCTAGATGGAGCAACACTAGTTGGAGCAACACTAGTTGGAGCAACACTAGATGAACCAACTGCAAATGTAGCAACCCTAGATGGAGCAACTCTAGATGAACTAACTCCAAATGAAGCAACACTAGTTGGAGCAACACTAGATGAACCAACTCCAAATGTAGCAACACTAGATGAACCAACGCTAGTTAGAGCAACACTAGATGGAGCAACACTAGATGAACCAACGCTAGTTGGAGCAACACTAGATGAACCAACTCCAAATGTAGCAACACTAGATGAACCAACTCCAAATGTAGCAACACTAGATGAACCAACGCTAGTTGGAGCAACACTAGATGAAGCAACACTAGATGAACCGAAGCTAGTTTGAGCAACACTAGATGAACCAATTCCAAATGTAGCAACACTACTTGGAGCGACGCTAGTTGGAGCAACACTAGATGAACCAACTCAAAATCTAGCAACACTAGATGAACTAACACTAGTTGGAGCAACACTAGATGGAGCAACACTAGATGAACTAACGCTAGTTGGAGCAACACTAGATGAACCAACACCAGATGAACGCACACCAGGCGGAAGTTCAGTTAGAATCACATGAGCTAGAGTTCACACCAGATGGCAGCGAGCTAGGTAGCGGTGCAGCAGATGATGGAGGCTAGCGCTTTCATCATCGATAAGAGTCCTTCCAGTGGTTTGTCTTCTCCTGGCCGCAGCGGATGTTTGCGCGACTGGTTTAGATGCTTGTAGTGCGTCCACGGCCGCTAAATAGTTGCGTGGGCCTCGTACTAGCTGCAGGCAGCCGTTACGGCTGTAGCCTTTCAGGCAGCCGTTATCGCTGTAGCGAATCGGCCCAGAATAAACTGGATTCGAACTAGGCTGCGGCGAAATTTAGTAAACCGACGAGGAGCGTATGGCTACTAGGTATGGATAATGCTGGTTTATGTTAGCAAAATCAACCAAGGATAAGGGTTGGCCACATAAGGTGTGCTCTTTGGCTGATCGCAGACTCTAATTGACAATATCTTCACGAACAGCACGAAATATGAATCGGTTAGTGGTAATCTGACGTGCCACATATCCGATCACTTCCTTCAGTTTTCAATCTTCACCGACTACTGCATGCGAAGAGGGAAAAATAACTCGGTAAAGCTTGGCCGCTCTTTAAAAATTTTTAGAGATGATGAATTCCTGGAGGCGGTCGCCAAAATCGATTGGAGTTGTTTACTTGCAGAAGATATGAACGTTAACTCCTTAACAAATGTGTTTTTGGATCAGATTACAGATATTGTTAATATAATGGCTCCGATTCACCGACTAACTAAACGAGAATTAAATTTACACGCAAAGCCGTGGGTTACGTGCCGGATACTAAAATCGATACATGAAAGAGATAAAATATATAAAGAATTCCAAGTAGAGAAAGAATGCAATTTTAAAATTCCAATACACGCCCTCTACAAGAAGTACCGTAACCTTATAGTCTTGCAGTTGCGAAAAAGCAAAATAATGCACTACCGAGTTTATTTTAAACAAAATAGCTGTAACATTAAAAAAACATGCGATGGTATAAAATCTTTAATTACGTTCTCTATACAAACAAAATTTTTCTGTGAAATTAGTGAAACATCCAAAACGAACCTGCAGATGTCGCCACTGCTTTTAATAAGTATTTCTCGTCTGTTGGACTGATCCTCGGTAGCAAAATACCGAATTATAAGCGTGATTTTAAGTATTATTTGAAAGATAATTCGTGCGAGAGTATGTTCCTAACGCAGACATTGGCTGAGGAAATATCCTTGATCATCAACACTCTCGATACAACAAAAGCGTGCGGCCCGGCTAGTGTACCTACGCGACTTCTTAAATTAACCAGACACGTTCACACCCTCTTTCTCGTAATTCCATAATTAACCAGTCATTTAACAGCGCTTTATTTCCATTATGTCTAAAGATTTCGAAGGTGATTCCAATTTATAAGGGTGGTCCTACTGACACCTGCAGTAACTATCGCTTCTCTACAACGTAAGCAAAATATTTGAAAAAGCTATGTATGATAGACTGTACTCATATCTTGATAAATTCGATATTATAAATAATATGCAATTTGGCTTCCGTAAAAAGCACTCAGCAAACCACGCTCAAATCAGTTTAGTTGAGAAAGTTTAAGGTAGTCTTGATATGGGTAATTTTTCTTGTGGAATATTTATTGACCTTCAAAAAGCTTTTGATACGGTACATCATAATATCCTTCTGCAAAAGCTTTGTCATTATGGAATAAGAGCCGCAGTAAATGACTGAGTTTACTCTTACCTTACGAACCGCGAACAATTTGTGCCAATTCAAGAGAGTAATTCTGATGCGACGGAAATCGCATTTGGAGTCCCACAAGGATCTGTCCTTGGTCCTCTACTATTCTTGATATTTATATAAATGATTTTAGCAACTGCCTCACTAATTCAGTTGCGCAACACTTTGCTGACGATATTAACATATTACTGAGCCATTCTTCGTTAAAATGCATCCGAAAATTATTATCTTTCGAACTGTTAAATATCTTTGACTGGATTTGTGCCAATCACTGAATGCCAAAAAGACCGAAATGATCCTTTTCAAACCAGCAAATAAAAAGACCGACTTCAGACTAACAGTCAGATTCGGAAACTCGAGAATATTCTTAACTAATAAAGTGAATTACCTAGGCGTCTTGCTTGATTCTTCATTAAGCTGGAAACCCCACATAGCGGAACTCCCCAAAAAAAAAAATTTTTTTTAAAAAGAGCAGTTGGAATAATATCGAAAAACCGTCACTTCGTTGATAGTAAAACACTTAGAAACATTTACTTTAGTTTTTTCAAAGGCATCGGTCGTACGGATGCTTTTTTTGGGGTTTCGCGAAGGGACAAGATCGTAATCGCTTAGTCTGCATAGAAAAACGAGCCATTCGAGCTATAAATTTTTCTGATTTCCGCGAACCAACAACGACACTTTTCAAAGATCTACATATACTTAAATTGCAAGACCTGATCGCCCTAAGCAGATATTTATTGATGCATGGCTGGATCAAGGAAGAACTACCACAGCCTCTGAAAATGCTCTTTATACTTTGCAAGAAAAACGGCCAAGTACAAAGCTATTGCCCCCTGCATGGCTCACATTTAACCGAGTCAACCTTCGCGTTCATCTAAAAATCTCCATTGTATACTAATTTTATATGAACACGGATATTATACGCACGAGTTGTTCTTGTTGTTTGTTTGTTTTTGTCTATAGTACGTTTTGCACGAAAGTCTGGGTGAGCTCCTCAATTCCGATTAGCATTGCTACGAGGATCTCTCCCTCCCATTTAGATATCTGTCATCTTTTGATTCTCTATGCCAATGTATCTTATCGTTTTGATTAAAATAAATTGAATCTTGAATCTTGATCGGATCACAGGATCTCGTTCTTCCACTGCGGAGAAGCAGCAATATGAGAATCGTCGGTGTGCTGGCCATCCAATGACTATGATTCTAGTGTTAATTTTATCGAATAAGATTTTTATTGCAAGCGTTAAACTGAGCGGGCCATTAAAACGTGTATATAAACATGTATGTGTGTGTATGTGTGTGTGTGTGTGTGTGTATGTGTGTGTGTGTGTGTGTGTGTGTGTGTGTGTGTGTGTGTGTGTGTAGTGTGTGTGTGTAGTGTATGTGCCTGTGTGTATGTGTATATATGTGTGTTGTATGTGTGTGCGTTTGTTTGTGTCTGTGTGTGTTTGTGTGTGTGTGTTTGTGTGTGTGTAGACGGTCTATTTTTATTAATTATGCTTGTGGGGTTGCTGTGAGAGAGGCTCATTGGTTATGGTTCTGCAGTAATTCGCTGGTCCGATATGAACGGGCTAGGGGCTACACTTGTGAAACGCATACACGCGACGCGGTGTTAAACCCGCGACTTTCGGACCGCACCAACCTCGAGTGCTCAACCCCACACCCTCTTTATCTATCGTGCCTTGCCAACATACCGTAAAGCTACCATTTACTCCTCAATCTGCGATTGATCATGCCGACATGCCTCGAAGTTCAATATGGCTGCGCTCCACGCCAGGATACTTAAATTAATTGCCTTTGAATAGTTTTTTGTTTCATAGAAAATTTCCATTGTTTGAGGATTGCTTGAGCGTTTTGAAGAAAGGGTTAGGGTTAGGGTAAGGAATTTAAATAGGCATTTAAGTTTTGGTTTGCATTGCGGTCAGACTTACCCAAAAAGGAGTTAAATAAATATATAAATAAATAACATGCGAGCCAAAGCTTCTGCATCAGTAATGGCTGCAGACCGGTCGCCATCTTGTAAGCATGACTGCCGCGAGAGTACGTCACGTAAGACCAATCGCAATTAACCACTTACTGAGGAGTGAACGGTAGATTTATACTCTCCCGCGTTAAATGTGTTGCATATTTTACTTGTAGCGTGGACGGCTTGGGCCGAGTGCAAATTCAACAATGGGGATAGATGCGGGTTCGGTACCAAGGCCCGTAGCCGTGTTATCACTGTGAACCCCACTTTTTTCGGAGCCGATTGCCCCGTCCTCGCTGAGACTGCTGGCTGCGGGGAGCGAAATGGCGGATGCGACCACCACTGCATATCTGCTACAGGAATCTGCGTTTGTAACTCGGGCTATAAAGTCGTAGGTAAGTCTTTCTGTCTTCTGAAGTCCCCGGACAGTTTTCTTGCGAGCAGAAGAGTTTTACTGCTTACTTGGATTGTGTGAAAAAAAATAATTTATAGTGACCTGAATTAAGCAAATGTAACGTCGATCTGTGTGCAAAGGTAAAATCTTTACTACGATTCACAAATGTGTACTAATATTCATGAATTATAATCACAATTATCAACTTGTTTAATTAAAAAATTAATTATGAACTTCTGATAATAGTAATGATAATTATCGTATAATTTATGAAAATGGTCGAAATTACCATAATTTCTGAGAAAATAATGCCATTTTGATGTTGAGATTCCAGTCACCACCGAATATTTTTGCAGCGCTAGCGTGATGATGATGAGAAGAAGAAGCCACCTTTGCAAACAGCACGGGCTGCTGCTTTGTTTGGAATCGAACTGCTTTTTTAATGGCTGCATGTATTTCAAAGTCATTCTAAGTTATCGATTCTCGCTTTCAATATCAAAGTGCTCTAGCATGAAGACATGTTTTGTTAGCATTTTGCCTGTTAATGTTTTCTATAAAGCCTAAAAATGCGCCCTTCTAGAGGACCAAAGCAACAAATGATTGACTGAGTAAGCTTTATGTATGTTTTCAAATATGTAATTTTCGTTCCTGAAGCGTGTGTGGGTGTGGGAGGGGGTTTGAAGGGAAAGCTGTAAGGTTTGCCAGTTATCATCTAAGCGTTTACAGTCCGGAAGCTGAAATGTGACTTTTTAGAAAGCTGTAAGTCTTAAGAAAGCAGGTAGTTGTAGCTGCTGGTTTTAGAAACCTGTAGGTCACTTCTTTCAGGCCAGACGGGGTCCATATAAACATGTTTCAATTTGGTTCCTTTTTAGGACCTTTAAGCGCCTGCTGTGTTATTTTTTGCTGTTTATATTCTTCGTTGCATTTTAATTTTTGTTTATTTTTGTTTTCTTAACATTTAGCAGGCCCGTTTTGTGCAATTTAGTTTTTCCTTACCTAGCACAAACACAATTCGTGTTTGCTTAGGGGGTTATTTATTTCTTCATCGCATTCACAAGCGCTCTTTTTTTTTTTTTTTTTTTGTGATGTTCATTTTTGAGTAGCGTCTCGCAAGCGCGACTTGTATTCAGTGCTATTTATTTCTTCGTCAAATTTCACAAGCATTGTTTTTCTTATTTTTTGTTATGCATTTTTTTTCGTTAAATTTTACCAGCGCATTTTTTTGGTGATGTTTTGTGTTACTTTGTGTTGTTCGTATTTCTTCTTCGGCTTTTCACAAGCGCTTTTTTTTTTGTTTTTTTGTTAATCATGTTTTTTCGTCACCTTCCACAAGCGCATTTTTGTGATGTTTCGTGTTGGTTTGTGTTGTTCATATTTCTTCTGTGGCTTTTCACAAGCGCATTTTTTTTCCTTACTCGTTTTCTTTGTTGCATTTCACCAGCGAATTTTTGTGATGTTTTGTGTTGGTTTTTGTTGTTCATATTTCTTCTTTGGCTGTTTACAAGCGCATTTTCATTGTTGTTATTGTTTGCTATTGATCTTTTTTCGTCACATTCCACTCGCGCATTTTTTGTGCGTTGTTGTGTTAGCTTGTTTTTGCGTGTGTTTGTTTGTGTTATTCATATTTCTTGTTTGACTTTTCACAAGCGCATTTTTTTGTTATTTTTGTTATTCATTTTCACGTCAGTGCAATTTTGTGCTTTTTTTTTTTGTTAGCTTGCGTTAGTTTGTGTGGTTCGTATTCTTGTTTGGGTTTTCACAAGCACATTTTTTATTTTATTTTTTGTTATTCATGTTCACGTCAGCGCAATTTTTTTGTTAGGTTGTGTTAGTTTGTGTTGTTCGTGTTCCTTCTGTTGCCTTTCACAAGCGCATTTTTGTGTGTGTATTTTTCAGATCTGAAGCGTTGCGTCGATGCAGACGAGTGTCTGCGTAGCGCGGACAACAGGTGTGCGCAGACGTGCATCAACACGCCTGGCTCGTACGAGTGCGGCTGCTACGCGGGTTACTACAAAGCCGCGGATGGCTTTACGTGCGTCGCTCAGCCTTGTGGTAGACCCCGGGTTCCCGATTGTCCTCCCGATTCTCACTCGGACAGTTTCGGAAGTGTTTGTGCGAAGGCGTCTGTGAGCTGCCCTGGGGGAGAGGTGTTCGCGCAGACGTGTCAGTTTGGCTGTCCTTCTGGGTACGCGCTTGCTAAGATTGTCGATAAGACCCGTCCATTTGGAAGAGACTTTCTAAAAGCGGACTTTGTCAATGTGTTCTCTGCCGTCAAGTGTGCTGTATTAGTCAACGGGAACATCGGCTGGGAGAATGTCAACGAGTATCAGGATTATTATTGCCGTCGTACCAATGATCCCCCGTCGGATATACTGCTCAGTAACCAAATTATACTGGAGTACACTCCATTAAATAGTGATGTTGGTGTAGTTTCCGCTGTGGATGGCCAACCTGGTACTCAGTTCGTTTACACCGTGGAGAACTCCCCGGGGCAGAGCTTTTTCGCTATGCGGGGAGACAGATTGCAGAACACATTTCTCCCCGACTTGAAACTGTCACCTGCTACGTCGTACTCCGTGAAGATTCGAGCTACAGACAACGGAGTTCCCCCGATGCTATTGGAGAAGTCCTTTGTCATTGCCATCAAAGACGTGAACGACCCACCGCGGAGTATCGAGCTCTCGCCGAACACTATATCAAACGTGGCCCTACCTGGAGCAACTGTGGGCACACTCTCTGCTATCGACGACGATTCCAAATACGGCAGCTCGAGAACGTCCGATTTGATTTGGAGTCTTGATGACGACGCCGGGGGTCGCTTTCGTTTGAACTCCAGTCTGGTGATATTAGGGCAGCAGGTCACGCCGTCTCAGCGTGTTTACCAAATCACTGTCAAAGCCACTGATCGTAATGTGGAGGATCCGAAGTCTGTGACGGCTGCGCTATTTATCAACGTCATTGATGTCAAAACATCTCCGAGGAATTTGTCTTTGACTTTGGTGGCGCTCAGAGAGGACTTACCCGTGGGGTCGGTGGTGGGGCGGGCGTTTGCCGCCGATAGAGATGGAGAAGATATCATTTTCGATTTGTCGCTCTCTGATGTTTCGGTTAGTGGAACGTTCCAGGTTGGTCCGTCCAGCTGCTCGCTGGTAAATGGTGCGAGCAGCAATGAAAAACGATGCACCGCTGATATTTGTAAGTAGTAATAATATATTCGAAATATTTATGTGCTTGTTATTTTTTCAATAAATATGTTCCGTACGTTGATTTGAAGTTATGTACTTTCAATATAATATGGTTTAAGGGAATGGTTGTTATTACTTGGTAAGTAATTTTACGTGGGTATAGTCATCTCTAGTTTCCAATGCAACATTGGTTTGCGTTAAAAAAGGAAGAATTGTGAACGAGCATGCAGACTGCTCGAAACGCTGTTAAGGCTAGGGGCTTCGAAAGTACATGCTTTGTTTTGAGGTATGCGAGCATTAAACGATTGGCATCAATAAAAATCGACTAACTTTTCAACTAATTAAATGCCGTCTTTCAAACCGTGCATCAGGTCTTGTTCCTTAATGCTTTCAGGTATAACCTTGTTAGGGTGTTCGTTGTACATGTATTGTTTTGTTTTTCAAGCCTTGCTGCTTATGTGGTGGTCGGTAACCACTAGGAATTCTTTTATCGAATCTGCTTGCATGCGCTCTTGACTTGGGACTTAAGTGAATGTAGGAGGAGAAACTCTTCTATTGGGGTTGACGATTTCGGTGCAATGTTTCAGCTTTGACGTCGGCACTGGACTTTGAGCAGACAAGTGTTTACCAGTTGAAGGTAAAGGCTTGCGACGAATCGAAGAACTGTGTTGTGGAGGCGTTTTCGGCGACAGTGATCGATGAGAACGAGGCGCCCTTGGATATCCATCTACTGAACGCGCGAATTTCAGAGAACAGCCAGTCGGGAGCGGCTGCTGGGCAAATCAAGGTAAGCTTTGAGCAAGTCTCTACTTACTGATGTGTAGCACCTGCTTATCGACGGAAGCAGCAGAACTTGCATGTCTACCAAGAACAAGTTCAAGCTCACAAGTTCTTACAGTTGGCTTTTGGCAGTGCGCGCAGGTCAAGTATAGATGTCTTCTTGAGTGACGGGGACTGCATTAGTCTAGCCGGCTGTAGTAACTGTTATGCTTTGCTGTGCATTAATCGTTGTATGTATGTATTTGTTTGTGTGTGTGTAGGTATGTATGTGTGTTTGTGTGTTTGTGTATGTATGTATGTATGTATGTATGTATGTATGTATGTATGTATGTATGTATGTATGTATGTATGTATGTAT
>QQSS02210550.1:0-11449 GCA_003687565.2 Craspedacusta sowerbii
CTATCTATCTATCTATCTATCTATCTATCTATCTATCTATCTATCTATCTATCTATCTATATATATATACATATATATATATATATGTAATAAATTATTACCTGTAATGCACATATATACAAACGTGAAATCTATATCATATCTATTGCCTATCAATATTAATACCTATTAATATTCGAATATTTTACCTAAACAACAACTCAAAGAGCTTCTCTGGGTGAAACGGGGTTATTTTGACGACTAGTACTATCGCTTGCTGGGAATGCTAACATGCTACCCTTAATAACATTATGTCGAGTAGTAAAGTGCAAGTCCGACAAGCAATCGTGGGAAGCGAAGGTACTTAAGAAGGACTTAAGCACCGGTTAGGAGCGTTTCATAAATATCGGATTAGAGCATCTCTTTCTCAGCGCTTCAGTTCGTGGGCTGGGTACGTACTACGTAATCATAACAACAATCTTGGGTTGTTTCACGGTTTGTCTTGAAAATTTGGTAACTTGGTGCCAACGCTCTTACGCCGCACTTACTCACGCATGCTTGATCGTACCGGATCTCTTTGATTGTTTTAGGCGAGCCAGTTTTGTTTGTTTACAAGTTGCCACAACTGCGTGAGATTTCCGAGTCATTCTTCCTGTTGGCAACTTGACAAGCTTACTCTGACGTGATAGATACTAAAACCCCACTCACAGTCCGTTGTGTTGCGCCTTCGCTGGTGAAAAAAAAAAACAAAGAAAAAAAAAAACAAACAAACAAACAAAACACGATCTTTCCCTGCCCACAGGGTCTTTTTTATTTTCGATACTTTACTCCTATGAGAGTCTGTTAAATTAATTTTTATTGGTCCGTTTTGCAACAACAATACAGGAATAAAAAGAACCGCTCTCTCTTTACCCCCATCAAGTCAATTTGCGAAGATATCCTGTAAAATGCCAAGCTGGGTCATCTGTATAGTTACAGCATTTGCTGAAGGCTGATGGAGAATGTCTGTAAGACTGAATTCGCGTCTGTGTTTCTTACACTCACACACTCAACACACAGTTCGGCTTACATTACCGCAATGAGAATTTCATCAAGCCGTGTATGTTAGCACACCAACGCTGAGAACTTCTTCGTAAACAGTGCTTCGTACGATTCGTTTACTGTTCTGTGGGTTTCTGTGTGGTATGCACTCCTATTCAACAGTTTTTACATCAAAGTCGAGTGTTTTCGTGAGATTTTTGATCTCCCTTTTTAGGAGGCTTTGAAGAGTTTCAGAGTAGCCATCCATCTTGGTGCGAATATAACCAGCCGAAGTCGCCATACACCACCGTGCAGATTGCAGGTACACCGTTCAAATTAAAAATCGACGAGCGGGAGGAGAGTGCTCGTAAAGAGCCAGCCATGGATACGACCCCCGTGCGCATACTGCCGTTCGTGTATCTTGGTAACGAAAGCCATGCGTCGAAACGTGACGTTCTTGATCGAATCGGCGTAACGGCGATCTTAAACGTGGCGAAAAGTTGTCCGGAGTACTTTCATGAAGTTTACACGTACAAGCATATTCCGCTGGAAGACAATGATAGCCAAGATATCAGCGTCTATTTTAACGAGGCTATCAAGTTTATAGGTACGCGATTGAATTTCCTTTCATTTCATCTTTGTTGTTATGTTCGCCGCTGCATTAAAAAGGGTTTATATTATGCTTTAATATTTCATGTGACATAAATTTGCTTTCTTTTGTTATAGATGAAGTCAAGAGAAAACAAGGAGTAGTATTGGTTCACTGTCGAGCGGGAATTTCGAGGTCGGCCTCCATATGCATAGCTTACCTAATGAAAAAACACCAGTTCACCATGGACCAGGCGTACGAATTCACAAAGCAACGACGCTCCTCCATCTCGCCAAACTTCAATTTCTTAGGCCAGCTACTTGCGTTCGAGGCTGAACTGCTACGTGAGAGTCAAGCGCGGACGTGTCTCAGTATTGCTGCGAAGCCACCGAATGTGTCGACGAGATTTCCGGAGAGAACCGTGGCCAAACCAGAACGGCGAGTATCAACTGGAACGATACCCAAACGAAGCAACCTCGAAGGACCGAACACGAACGTAACCGACTATTTTCATCCTGCAGAAGTTCTTCGTCCGACTACCTACAGTCGGCACCTGTCGTCGTCAGAGATCGGTTCGTACGAGAACAACCGACCGTTTTCGCTACCCGAAACGAAAGATCATAGTGCGCCGATTGTTTTCACGTATCCGCCTCAGCGCGTGGGCTGTTCGCCCATCAAAGCAACACGCTCGCCATTCAACCTGGTGCTTACGCCATCTTGAAGCGAATTCGTGCATGCGAGCAGACAAAGTTCTCCTTTTTTAAGTAATTTATTCTAATGGGCGGTCGAAAAGCCATGTGAGAAATGTTTTATTTTTAGCACCTTTTTTTGTGCGGTACGTGTACAGACTAAACTTAACGGTGACCAACGGTCGAACTCTGGAAAAAGAGAAACAATGAGCAGCTTCTATTGTACTGCTCTGACGCTCTACCGCGTGACGCTTCTCGCTTGACGTCTGGAGTACGAAAAAAAAAAAAAAAAAAAAAAAACAACAACAACACAATTCGCTCGTAACTGCGTTTCTCAACCAACACGGCAAGTCCAAATCAACGCGGCTGAAACTATGGATCGTGCGTCACTTCTTGCCTAGGTTCTACTGAATGCTTCAAATTTATATGAACCGATACGGCAACGGTGTGGCCGTCCAAACCAAGAAAATAATAGTAATAATAATAATAATAAATACATAAATAAACAATTGTCGCCCCATTTTGGTTTCTTATTACCTTACGCTGAACGAACTTAGGTGCATAACTATTGAATGTCCGAGTATTTCAATCGTCCAAGCAAGGAGAGAGGACTTTCCAACACTGATTTTCAAATTTCCATTATTTTGGTAGGCAACTAACATGCATTCCAGCCCGTCAATGAGTTGAAGCGCCCCAAAACACTGCACGTTAGTTTTAATCATTTACATCTTACCTGTATGTTTTGATTCAACGTAAAACTCAGTTTATCATTTACGTCCACTATGTATATATATATATATATATATATATATATATTCTAGTTTGTCACCAAAATTACATCATGTGAGACAACAAAATTTCTTCAAGTTTTTTTCTGCAAGCGTTCGACAAGTTCTATTGTCATCTTCAGGCTATATACGACAAGAAAATAGTTAAGATCAGTAATAAATGCAACTAAATCAAAACACATCAGTTACAGCATAAAACAACTTGAAACTACTTAAACAATTTCAGAGAGAACGATTGCCCCTGAACGTTTAAAGTAGGGCACTCACGTCTAATGTAGAGGCTCTCTTTGATTTTTAATGCCTTACTACTACTGTCTCTGTCTATGATAGTGAAATCAGAGAAAGACACGTTCGTGTCACATGAGAGCATATGGTCCCGAACAGTAGTGGAGCATTGCCCTTTGACTAGTCTGCCAGTATGTGGCGAGCGACCAAGGTGTTCCGAAAACCTTTTGCGAACATGGCATTTGGTCTTTCCTATATATTTGGAGTTGCATCTACAGCAAGTAAATTTGTAAATAACGCCAGCACTATGGTACGAAGGCAACTGATCTTTATAAGAGTATTCTCTACCTGCATGAGTCAAACCTACATGAAGATTTAAATATAACCACGAGGTTGATACCAGGCAAATGTCGCGTCTGGATTATCTTACGGTGTTGCTTAACTCTACGCGATAAAGAGCCTAAATAAGGCAAGATTACTTCTACTCTTTTTTGGTTTTGGTCCGTTTTTTCAATTACGGCTTTACTTTTGTGGATGGCATTTAAAAACTTTTTGACGGCGCAGTCAACAATAGTTGTGGGACATGCGTTGCACTTAAGAAACGATTTTATGTTGCATACTTCGTCATGGAATGAATCCCAGCTTGAGCATATCATGTAGACCTATAAAACAATATAAAAACAAGATTGTGCTTGTAGGTATCAGCGATAAAACTTTTGTAATTAGTGTAGACTCCACTGAAAGTTGATTTACGGAAAACAGATGTAGCAAAACGTTTATCTAGGCGCGTTACGTTTACGTCTAAGAACGGTATAAAGTTACAAGATTCCTTTTCTATGGTGAATTTCATATTCGGGTGGCGTTTATTGAGTATATTCATGAAAGTCATTAGCTTGATCCTCGCTCTTAAATACTGTGAAAATATCATCAACATATCTGCAAAAATAGGCCGGCCTAAAGTGTGTCGGACAATCTCGAAGCCACGATTTTTCGTAGTAACATAGAAATGCATTAGCAAGGGTAGGACCTAGTGGAGAGCCCATCGCTACCCCATCGACCTGCATGTAGTATTTGCTGTTTAAAAGAAGAAATGAATTCTTAGTAGCTATCATAAGCAGTTCTCGAAGTTGCTTTTTTATATATATACCTTTCACTGTATCAGATTGAGTAAACAGGACTTCACAACAAATTGAGTCTCATCCAGAGGGATTTTAGTAAATAGGGAATCGATGTCAAATGATGACATAAAATATCCAGCATGTTTATCATGAATATTATTAGCAAACGAAAAAGAGTCCTTCACTGTGTACTCATTTTTGGTTCATGGTTTAAGGAGTTTGACCAAGAACTTGGCCAACCTATAAGTGGGGGTGGTGATGGCAGAAATAATGGGTCTCATTTCTGGGAAGCCATTTTTCAGATTCATGTGCACTTTAGCAAGGCCATACATAATGCCTGGCCTTGACCCACAGTGGGATAGGTTACCATAGGTATCAGGGTCTATAACGCTCTTTGTCCTTAAGATGATGGTGGGGATTTCCTACTTAGAGTTCCTGATTCCAGATGAAATTATAATCTTTTTCAGCTGCAGTGTCAATCTGTTTAAACTTAGTGCGATCCTTGAGCAACTCCTCCATCATTTTTAAGTAAGAGATCCTATCCAAGATGACGGAATCGCCTTTGTCACTGTGTTCAATAATCACATCCTTTTTTTCTTAAGCTACCAAATGCTTTGAGTTCATCTGCTGAAAGGTTTTGCTCAGCTGTTGGGTTATAAGAGTTGAGCATGTCAAATGCTAAGTTTTCAAGGGAGGATTTGTAAGCCAAGCGAGAGTGATGGGAAATGACATAAGATTCATCCAACTTACCATAAAGGGTTTCAAATGACATAAGTGCATCACCATAACAAAGATTCTTAGGTGGTATAGCAAAGTTCAGCCCTTTCATAAGCAGGTGTTCCTCTGCATCAGACAGATTGTGGAAAGAAAAATTGTACACGACTTTTTTGGGTTAGGTAAATCTTCTGCAGTAGTATGTATCCTAATCTATGCAACTGCTTTTCATGAGTTAGTTTCATTCTTGCCAAGGTCTTATCGTTTTGACATCAAATATATGTTGATGCATGCACAAAATCAATAATCCGACTTTTTTCCTTACGTAAGCTTTGATCTGTTCTGCCTTCTTCAAAGCCATCCTGAGATCGACGTTCTTGGCTGCTACTTCTGTGTCTATGAGCTGTCTTTGGCATGTTCTGTATGCAGAAAATGACTGAAGAGTCCTGCTTGAGGTCTTGAATTTAAGAAATGCTGGGACAAGTTTCTGCTCAGTGCATTTAGATAAACAGTTCAAATCCAGTTTCAATTTTCTGCATTTAAGGTCCATCTTTTCCCACTTTCTGAATGAGCGAACCATTTCCATTCCATACCGCTTTTTTATAACCTGAGTGATTGAACATCCCACAGGGAAACACAGTCATGTAATGAAAATGAAGACAATTGCAAATGCATAAGGCATTTTCTAATGTTTAATGTGCAAAAACATTTTCTATGTGTAATGTGCATAAAGCATTTTCTAATGTACAGAAGTAAAAGATGCGCTAAGGAGTTTGTTTTCCTGACTTGGTATGTGACCTGGAAATGCACAAATTATTGCTTGGATATGTATTAGGCTATACAGCATTGCTAAGAAAAGCAGCACATATCTCAAAATTAGATCTTTTTTTAAAGACTTCATTTCTTTGTTTGTTTTTGTGACAGTATATTTTGCCCAGAATGACTTGTACAGAGGTTTTCTGGTTCCCTAACTTTGATTTATGCAAGGTATAGATAATGTCATGTTGTCCAATGGCAAATGAGAGTTATGCAACACAAAGCTTGCCTTTCTCTTCTCTTTTATGTTCGTGATGCATAGTATAGGAGAAGATGTGCATGTGAGCCATAGTTTGTTTGATTGACACAGTGGCTTGTCTTATGTCAGTCCATGTGCCACATTAAGGTCCTGCTTGTCTGATCATCTGCATAATCAGCCTATGTTCTTATTAAGTAAGCATGTTTTAGTTACCCCTAATATGTATTTGGTGTCTATGGTGTTATTTATATTTTTCTTTTAGTTTGTCTTATATTTCTTATAGTTCTTTTAGTTAGTTTTTATTGTCATGGCATCAACTCAATTTGCCTTGTCAAAACTGCTAGATTGTTTACAAGCATTTCTTTAGCAAACAGTTATCAATACTTGGATAGCATACTGTTTATATGAGATGCTTGTTTGCAGAATGGGAAGAAGGGATTTGCATGTCCCAACAATGCTGGGTCTATTGAGGAAGTATTCTTTGTGCAGCCATCGAGTTCGCCATTCATCCAGAATGTTTTTTAATAAAACACGCATGTTATTTTTGGAGACTTCAAAATTTATAGGTCCCCAGATCGTTCCTTTAAATTTGCATGTGAAAAGTAGCCTTTGGTTGCGTAATTACTCAACGTTACCTGAAGCAGATGTGCTTCAAATTACTGATGAGTTCAGATTAGTTTACGAAGGACCACTAACTAAATCTGTGAGGCTAATAAAATTATTTTCATTAAGTACTGCAGCTGCATCGCTTATGGGTGGACCTGTCCTTGTCCTTTTTGGGAAAGATTCTGTTAGTATTCTTGGGAAAGTGATCCTGGCCAGTACTGTTATGCTGATGGGTGTATCAACTACAATTTTGCTGCACTGGATTACAAAAGTTTATGTTCATAGAATGCTTTTTCATCCTGAGAAGAGAATTTTTGCTGCTGAAACTCTTTCCCTATTTGCAACTACCCAGACTCACTTTTTTTCTGTGGAAGACGTCATAGTTCCAGAGGTTGAGAGTGCATTTTCGACTTTTCAAGCGAATGGCAGGAAGTTTTTCATTCATCTTGAGTTAAAGGAAGCTGAACAAATTCTTAAGTATGTAAGAGAGTACAATATGGAAACCATGGAGAGCAGCAAAAAACAGCTGTAAATTTTGTGTGGCTTTTATTGTATTTGAATATAATGTGTCATGTAGGTTTTGAAATTTTTCATTCCCAAGCAGATGTGCATATTCATCTAGTGTCTGTGTGTGATGCACTACTGCGTATTTGTAAGCATTCTATGGAATATGCTGAGCTGATCTCTGTTTCTAATTGTTATAGGGTCCTTCTTGTTTAGGCATATATTGGTTAATTTTCTTAGAAAAGTGGCTTCTACACTTAATTTCTAGTTTGATTTAAGAAATTTTTGAGACTATTTAGAAAGCACATTCTTGCGATTCAGTGCTGCAGAACTAAGCATTGTAATTGTCAGTGTCATTCATTTTAGGATTCAAGGGAATATCTTTGATGCACACGTTCAGGGATGGTAAAAAAACTACTAATGCAAATTTGCAGTGACACTTCTCAGGTGTAAGGATATCATTGTCTTTTTTTTTTAACTCAAGCCAAGCTCCATGCATTTTGGTTGATAAGCTTGTGAACTCAGTCATTTCGCCTCTAAATCATTTTGCCATGAATTATTCTTGCTGCTTCAAATTCATACTATTTAAGTTATGAATTACTCGTAAAAAGGGATGCAGAGAAAAAAGTTCTGGTTTGAAAAAAAAGCATTAAAATTTAAGTTGGCTTAGCATTAAGTATGAAATTATGGGGTGAAATGAAAGGAGAAAGTGCATCTATTTGAAAACTTTATTCCAGACTACATGGTTCTGCTATTTGGCTTGCTTTGGTGATCACGCAAACCATGAGACATCAGCCCCTATAGTCCCTATTATTGGCCATCAAAGGACGTTCGTTTTTGATAATATTTGCTTTGTTTAGATTATGGAGGAGTATTTATGCTTCCTGTTTTTTTCTTATTCACAACTAAGTGAAGTGGCTAGGCACATGCATACACACTCAGACACCATCACAAGTACGCAGATACCCATCAATTTCATTGTAGGGCTTTGCCTTTCTTACTCTTGCTATATACTTTTTTATGGTCATTTGAGCGTAGCATCTATAACAATAGATTTACTTGGAAGTTTGAAGCATGACTAATGTCTATCTTTATTGTTTAAAATCAGTATGTATGCAATAGGTAGGACCACATTTGGAGCAGTGTTGGAGCATAAGCTTTTAGTCAAAATCTGCGAAAAGCTCAGTGCCATCCTGCTAAGTCATATGTTATAATTGATGTCTCTTGAGATTTGCTCCATGCTCTCGTCAGTTTAGGTTTACATTATGATCGCTTGTTCATGAACATCCAGTTTGAATCCGTTTTCGATGCCCGGCGACGCTTTGATGAGATTGACCTTGATTTGGTATCGCAGACAGAGTTTCTGCGAGCCAAACGGGAAAGACTTGATGCAGAATGGCACGGTGGAGAGTTGCCCACAGTTTGGATGATGGACTCTTGGAGTGCAGCTGATTCTTTGCAACGAAAAGAGAATGAGCTAATGGGCAATCGAGAATTACTTCAGCAAGTGGACATGGTCATCGTCTCGCTCTATTTGAAAGTTCTTGCTATGCAGTCAAGCAAGGTATATCGAAACTATATATTTTATGCATGCATGCTCTGGGTTTTTCGTTTTGGACTATATCCCGCTTTTATAGAACTTTAAGTTGATAGATGTTTTAGCACGTTCGTCGTGCTTTTCTGCCTTGTTTCTGTTCTATCTTACTCCTCCATGAAAGTTGAATCCGTTTTTGGTTGCTCTGTAGGTTCAGGCATACTTGAAAAGGCTGGAGTATTACGAGAAGCGAGACCCTTCTCAGCCTTGTCCACCTGACTGCAGTCTTTGTGACTACCATCTATGGACACGGTCAGATCCAAAGCTCCATGCTGTTCAATCAGAGATACTTGATCGTTTGTCTCAGAAGGTCAGGTAGGCCGATTCCGCTGTTCTCTGGCATTGATTATAGTGATATCTTTGTGTTGCGGCCGAGTGGACAGAAAACTAGATTCACGTGGTTTAACTGCTCTGAACTATTGCCTCGTATTTGCTTTCAGGCTGGTTACATTGAAGCCTGACTCTTGTCAAAAAAGGAGTTATAAAGCACTTAGAATTAGATTCTTCTGAATTAAACTTGGCATTTACGCCGTCTGGAAACGAAAAGCGAATAATTTGGAGTACCTCTATGTATTATTTGTATCGTTGTAGTGAACACGTGCAACGATATAAAAAGATTAACGAATACACAAGTTTTACGAAGCTCTTTGCTCTTTCGCAGCTCGCCGAAGCGCTCTCTCTACCGAGTTACGCATGCGCTCTTAACATAACAAGCAGGTATAATTTTAAGGCCGTCGCAAGCGTTGCTTGCGATGGATATGACGCTATCGACAATACCGAAAACATCAGTATCTTTCTGCTTTTATTTGATGGGACGTTTGTAATGTAAACTCCCACCGTAATTTAATACGGAAGGTTAAATTATATTCGGTTTTCTCTGTCGTGTGCGATGCAATACTGCATGTCCCCTAACATCACTTGCAAAAAATGAGTGAGAAATTAGAGGTCCATTCTCGGCCATTTAATTAACCAGTCGCTGATTTTGGGTCTCCGAAAAGCTTCGCTCTTTGCGGTTTGTTTTGCAAGATTACGACTTTTAAGAAATTTACGAACATGTCGCCGCAAATTACCGAGTGCGTGACTTCTGCTCTTGTGCATGGTGATGTAAAGGATACTATATATCTTTTGAGTGAAAATTGTTCTTTGCGCGTTATTTTTATTTTACCTTGGCTAGGGTCCCCATGTGCACACATTCGTTCGTTTTTGAGTACAACCCTGACCTTGCCATTCTGTTGCTTGTGTCTGGTAGAGGTGCTGTGCTTCCAATTCTCATGTTAGGGCTTCGTATGGTCGCCAGTCCTTGGCCGCATAGCGTTTAGCTCTACCCGACAGAATTAAAGTGTTTCCGTTCTTTTTTCGTAAGGGTTTCACTGAGGTAGCCGTGGTCCAATAAGTTGCAACCGCTGACGTACGCCGTCTCCTTGTGTTGTCCGCTGAACCAGCATGGCGTTTTTATGGGGCAAGTGAAGTGTGAAGTTGGTGTTGACGTTTCGCGCAGTATCTTCTGTCCGTATCTTGCGTTATAGGATATCTAACGCAGTACCCGAGGATTGCCTGTACAAGAGGTACTCTCGTTGCTTATCTCGTCTGGGTAGCGGACCCGAGGCAATCGATTTGGACCACCTCCGCTCGAGAACGTATTTCTTTGTCGAGCAAGATCCGTATGTGGACTCGGAGTTCGCCACGTTTGTCACCAGGCTCGTGCGGCCGGAGTCAGGCAGCTTTGAGTCTGGCCGGATACTGGACTTCATACACCAGTGCTGGTTCTATTACGACCAAGATAATAGGAAGGCTCGCGTCTTGTACCCGTACTGCGCTTCGCAATATCAAGAGTTTGTATGTGCACTCAGTGAGCACATCATAAACAAATACGGCCACATGAGGAGAAGCACACAGTCAAGATGGCCGGTTACATTTGACCAAATTTATGTAAGATACTTGCCTACTATTTGCTTTTATTAAGGTCCTTAGGATTTATTGAGAATTGCTTCTGTGCGCCATGGCGTGTGTTTGCTCTCGGCATCGTTTGTGCGTATCCATTCGCCCATTTTAGCACGATCTTTTTTTTTTTTTTAGTGCTAAAAGCATGCAAATTTTGTTGTGAAATTTCTTATAATATCCTGCATGATTTGGGAACGTGATTTTACTCCTTCGCCGTATTTCTAAAAATTGTATTTTCTAAATATTTATCATTTAGGCTATAATCGAAGGGCATCTGTTCCTACACGTAAGTGACTGCATATGGTCCCAAGTGTCTTGTTCGCAAGATGATCAGCTAATCTCGGATCAATATGAATCATGCAGGCATGCGTTGCAGACCGAGCTTGGAATTAAGCCAGATTACGTAGATCCAGAGCCTTTTCCTTACGATTCCGCTATTTCGAAGCTGAAAGCGGTTCAGCTAGTGAAACTGCCTACACAGAAGTTACGCTCAATCATCCTTGCTGCTCAAGCAGTTATGTCCAAGATGAGAAACCTTTGCAGTGATCCAGATAAAGTAGCCGGAGCTGGTAGGTCACTCGAACTCGAACATACATACAACCATACATACATACATACATACATACATACATACATACATACATACATACATACATACATACATACA
>QQSS02210561.1:0-11449 GCA_003687565.2 Craspedacusta sowerbii
TGATGATGATGATGATGATGATGATGATGATGATGATGATGATGATGATCATCATCATCATCATCATCATCATCATCATAATCATCATCATCATCATCATCATCATCATCGCCAGCACCATTAATCGCGATCATCATCAGCATCATCACCAGCAGCATCGGCAGCATCATGCAAGGAGTTTTAAAGAAGCTCGATAAGGAAAAGCGGAATGGACACGAAATAAGATCCACCTCTCAGCCCTCAACAATGAACTTTTCCATATCATCTACAACACTTGTGATGGCCCTCGTCAACCAAAGGTGGTTTCTTTAAACTTTCAGACATACCGACTGGTACTTGTGGACTGCCAGTTGTTGTGCAAGCAGACATCGCGCCAAACATACGTATAGGAAAGGATGGAAATTTTAACATACAAAAGCAATCACTACCGCCCGATATCGTAAGACAGCAAAAAAACGCCGCGACACATTCTTCAACCCTGCAAGCAAGATTGCAAGTTGCCCAGGAAATATCTGTTCTTCCGCAGTCCTTTCCAACAACACCAAGAAAAGAAAAGAAGATTTCCCAATACGTGCATCGCATCAAACGACTTTCGAGATAAGACATGTAGTACCGCTATAAACTCATTAACTGAGACAGGAGACATCCTACAAAGCAGGGCGTACATGATTCTAATGTGATTGCGTGCATAGAGCGCAGTGACCGATGAAGTCAGGCCCCACCACATTTGCCAGCAAGTTCATAAAAAAAACACAACGAATTCAATACAAAAAAACAGATCCCACCAGTGCCACATCGTCACGAGATTGCAGCGTCCGCTATTTCGTCATCTGCATCATTCATGAACGTCGCTACGTAATTTTATCACAATGGCATGCGTATCATACTACGCCTCAAGTTTATCAAAACCATTGCACCTTTTCGACAACATGCATACAAGGACCCGTGGATAACGTATGATAATATATCCTAAATTTGTTTAAAAGAAACCTTGCATTCATTCCTAACGGAAAACGCTTCAAAAGAAGGCCATGCTTGACAACTCTCTTAGACCAAAGACCAACATGCCTGTCTTAATGATGGAAAACAGTAAGAAAAACCATTAAAGAAGCTACTTTGCACAGCATCAAACAAATCTGACGAAGACTGACAACAGCACATTACAAAAATTTTATAAGATAAAATAGAAGAGCAGAAATCTACGTCTCCTAATGAAATAGATGACAACATATCCTCCAGCAATGAGCTGCTGCAAATAGGAACCGCTTCTCATAAACTCTTTTCACACATGGTATAGCTCTTGATTAAAAAATTAATACCTGCACAAATGGATTTACATTCGCATGCTTAGCCCACTAGATTATGGCTTGTAACTAGTCAAAATAACAGCTGAAAAGCCAGCAAACTTTAATTCCTAAATGCCAGGTAAGTGTGGTCCATAAGTGTACCATTTATTTTTACTTCCCACTATGGGATTGTGCACTGTTAAGGAATTATTAACCTAAGGCACTTTCCACCAAATCCTAAATTTGCCAAGGCAACAGCAGAGGCCTGGACATAAAACAACGCCTTTACCTGCACTTGACCTAACTAGCAGTTTACATGGATATGCATGAGAGAATCTTTAGACAGATGAAATTTGGCGGGAGAACTATTCAATGTTCTTCAGCAGGGTTTTGATAGTGTAAATCAGACTTTACTTCCGGAAAAGTTGCATGTATGCTGTAGTCGTGCATATCTCTAATACGACATTCTCCAGGTGCAATTCTAGGTCCGTCACTGTTCCTGGTAACGTCCATTACGTTAATTGTGTCTTCCGTCTGCACAAACTTAAGAATTTGCAGATGATACCACTTTACCTGTCCATGAAAGGTCAGTGAAAAAAAACAGCTATGACCCAAGTACTTGCTTGCATTCTCAATTGCAAACAGCAAATCAACTCGCGCTAAACACCACACATCATTCCTTAGATTCTCATTTTTTGCACGTGCACTTGCATTTTGGATATCTTCAACCTGAAATCCTTACACTGTTCTAATCCTAAGTCGCTTTTGTAATGTCTTTTGTAAATCCTTCACACTGTTCTAATCCTAAGTTATTTTTTGCATGTGCACTTGCATTTTGGATATCTTCAACCTGAAATCCTTCACACTGTTCTAATCCTAAGTCGCTTGCTATCCTGACAGCACAAAACCAATAGAGCACTTTGGACCGCATCTAGGACAGCAAGGGAGTGTTTTTGGTTAGAATATAAAAGTAGTGTGGATGGCCCTTAGTTGTTACTGATAAGGTTTGAAATCCTTGTTGTTAATACTTGTTTCCTGCAGTAAACAAAAATTAGTGTCAACACAACCATCAGCAATGCAGACTCAAAACAAACAAAAGCTGCCGAAACTTAAAAAAAAAACTCTTGTATATCAGTCAAAACGAATACAATCATGATGATGATTAACATTAGGTGTTATCCTTCGTTAAAGATAGCATTATGCTAATTATACTAATATCAGAGAAAAACCTCACAGGTGCATTAAAACAAGAAAAGCTTCAGAAAGTCATCAGCATGAAAAACTATGGCAGCACATTGGGTGCCACTAATTGCAAGCACCAACCCAAACATGCAAGTATCTAGCTCTACTTAAGCATGAAATAGTGAACAACACCATGCCAGTCACTCAGTTAGGCAGCGGGACAAAAAAGCAGAAACAAGTCTTATGTCTGCCAAACAAAGTCTTTTGCCAGGCATTAAATTTCGGAGGCCCAAGCCCAGAGTTTTGCATTGATGTAGGTTGTATATGCATATAATTGTACATACCAGGTTTAAAACATGGTGACAAAAAAATATGATAGGTTACTTGGTGGCAGGCCATGAAGCTGTAAATTAAGCATAGCACAAGATGCATGGGATGCAAAATGCTGGCAACAAAAACACCTATTTATAGCTTTGCATTTCAAACTCCAACCATGATTCATCAGCATAATTTGCTTAGCAGTTTCTTAATAATAAATGCTA
Source organism: Craspedacusta sowerbii (assembly GCA_003687565.2). Classification (NCBI taxonomy): domain Eukaryota; kingdom Metazoa; phylum Cnidaria; class Hydrozoa; order Limnomedusae; family Olindiidae; genus Craspedacusta; species Craspedacusta sowerbii. The sequence continues at coordinate 3,011 of QQSS02210561.1, forward strand.
AAAGTCTACTTACCCTTACATTTACAACAAGAATCAATTCAATCGAAAAATTGGATTAGGAAAAAATTATACGCGTTTCGCCTGCAGCCCAGCAAAGAAATACAAATAAGAAAACGAAAAACATAGGCATTACGACCCCTAATATATGCGTAATACATGCACTGTTGCAGAGCATCTTTCATCTTGACGTTAAAAAAGGCCTGTCACGCTACCGTCGAACACAAGCATACGTAAGAATACATTGCGCCAACATTTGGATAAAAAAAAATTAAGAATAAAACTACTAACCGTCGTCCTCCATTGCGTAGTTGTTTAAAAAGCGTCTCTTGCTCGATGTTGGAGTTCGCCAGGGCAGCACGTCTCACCACCTTTCAGCTCCTGACAAGGGTGCAACATGGGCCCGTCGCCCATCATGGCTGTTTTCACCATGCGGGCCCATAACCAGTTCTGACTGGAGGGGTCATTGCTTGAGTTTGTAAAATTAGCGTTTGTTTGGTAATTATCGTGGCAACTAATCTCTAATTATCAAGTTTCGAACTTCCTTGCGGATGCGATAAGACCCAAATGTTTTTCGAAAAATCGTAACCTAGGGAAAGGAATGATTAATGGCCTGAAGGCTCATCACGGCGATAGACCTCCAAGGCAAGAGTCGAGGCTGATCCACGCTTAGAAAGACATGACTAACAATTAAGCGAATTTTTCGTCTGTTGGGAAGCACTTCAAGAGGAAGAGTGTGTCGTCGCAACTGGAGACAGTGCGATGACTGATTCACGATCAACCGAAGCATCGACCAGTCATCCGAATCATTTTTGCACGTAATTTACAGAGAGCATCAGCTGTCGTATTTAGGCAGGAGTAGCAATCACTCAATTTCAAATTTTCACTTCAAGATATAATTGCCCTATGTTAACAATGATAAGCAAACTTATAATTCTTCTAGCAAAAATTACAAAACTGCTTTTCCAGATGTTACTGTTGACGTTAAGCCACGGCTGTCCCAACTAGGACTTGAAGATTTAATCAGACTGAGTTTGTGCCTTTCATCGACGATTTCTTTCACTATCGTGTCGGTTCTCTTATACTAAGCAATTTATTGAGTTATTTCTTGGGTTTGGGCAAGTTCTGTAATGAGAGAAATATTTTGAATATATTCCTGTTGACTTGCTTTGATTGCTATCACGGACAAGCTTTTGCTAAGTTTGATGTAGTCTTTTTTTGTTGTTATTCAGTTATTACTTAGGTTCTTGGCAACGACTGTAATGAGACGCAAAACTATCAGCATTTATTTCTGTCAACTTTTTGTTCACTTGCACGGGCTGCAGTTTTATTATGAATGCATAATAATTTTTTTTTTATGTATGCAAATTTTCTTTCAATGCCGAGCATTTTTTTCTTACCTATATAGTAGCGTGATATTGAAACTCCTATCACGAATGCTACATTTCGCGTTGGCATGCGGAGCTTATCATAGCCACGTCATATTCGTACTTGCTTTGCAGAATTCCTCCAGATGATGTATGTTTTTTCTTGAAAAGCCTGCTTCTAAACTTTGCCTCAATTCGTGATTACATATGATTTCGTTTCTACTACCCTTCACAAACGTACCGTAAACATCTCCGACGCACCTTTTAATCGTTTACACTACAGCTGGCTTTAGATCGATTGTCTCTTTGACGACGCAATGATTATTTCTATATCCACGAGTACGATATGAAGAACGGCATTCTCGATCTTATTAGCCCTGGCTAGGAGGAAGTCTCTCCCTCGTAATGCATGATGAATTCCATTTTTTTTGTAGCCACACTTGTTGACGACTTGTTGCCGTTGTTGTTGTTGTTGTTGTTGTTGTTGTTGTTGTTGTTGTTGTTGTTGGTGGTGTTGGTGGTGGTGGTCTCGTGTTGCTTCAAAGTACAGTCGATTGATGATGAGACTCTGTACTGTCTTTCTGGCTTTAAATCGCAATTCGTTTTATTTAGTTACATATTTGTTCTTGCTTTGTTTTGTTGTTTGGCTGTTGTTGTTAGCGAGTCACCACCTGCGCATAATGAGCCTAACAAGAACAGCAAAAAAAGTTTTAAAGCTCCAATTGTTGGGTCATGTTTCATGTTGGGTGTATGCTGCATGTTGTGATATTGTCTGTCAAAGTTTGCGACCAAAGATACGACTACATCGAATTTCCCGAATGTACAAGGGGAGACCGTAACAGGGTGATTAGAAATATTAGTAAAATATAGTAGTAGGGGTGTCGGAATAAAAGGGGTGGAGCTGGGAGCGCCTATAATATAGAATACAACGAATGTAAGATGTAAAAATAAAATGAATAGTAATGAATGTTGCTAAGCTTGTTTGTAGCAATGAAAAATGTCCGCCGTTTGAAAAAGCATAGCTTACTCTACTCCTGCCAGCCAGAATTACAAGTATTCTTCGAATTAATTCTGCGAATATGAATTCAAACTTTAAGATTATAGGTGTTCCGCTTAGTCATGTTGAGCTTAGTTCAAAGAATAACACCAGGAATTGATCAATCAACAGCTTGTGCAAATATCGAATATTTACCTGTGCTTAACTCCCAGTGGGCCTATTGACAAACATTTAGTTTTCCACCACCATTGTGAATATGCGCATCCAATTCTGTTTCATCCTTGGTTGTTCTGCTGCCTCGGCTTTGTCTGATACATCTTCTACTGCTACCTCTACTTCTACCTCTACTGCTACCTCTACTGCTACCTCTACTGCTACCTCTACTGCTACCTCTACGCTCGTTTTCTCATGAATGCCAGCATTTGTCGTTATTGTTTAGATTCGTTTTCTTGTGCTAGGTTAACAAGCTTTCTAAAATGTTGCTTGGATCTGCAAGATGTACGAAATAAATTTTTCGGATGTATAGCTATCTTCCCTAATTCGATGAAATTTATTTAAAATTTGGTGTCTCTTACAAACATGTCATGGCAGGCAGCTCATCATTTTAAATGACCAATAGCTGGAACCTGATTGACAGAAGGTCGTGATTATATCATTTATTTAGACTGAAGTTAATCTTGCGTAAAAAAAACATAATCTTGGTATTCTAGTTAATCAATGTTCGTAGCAGCATGGGCAGAGCGACGTTCCAAACACTTTCCGAGATTGTATCATGCGTTTATACGCTTTGTGGCCGGTCTCTCTTGAGGAAGCTAGTCTGGCAGTGAGAGAAGAACGTGTCAAGCAAATTGTATCAAAAAGGATGCTTAGTAGTGCGCTCCAGACTTAAGTGTTGCAGCGGATCATATTGAGTACTCACCTTTACCACGAAAACATACAGAAGCTTAATAGCGTAAGCATCATTTGCATATCTTAGAAAGTTAAAACTTTTAAATATTCCAAACTTTCGAAGCTCCAAACATTTATTTATTTATCCTGCGAAGGAGCTACTCGGATGCCTTTTCGTTGAAGCCTTGAGCATTGATTCAATCAAAAGTGGTTGCTTGCTCACTGCTGATGATTCCTGCTGCTCCGACTAGAGGTCGACCGAATCTGATGTTTCGGTTACGGCCGTAACCGCAACTTTCACCGTAAGTGCTCACTCACTAACGGCCGCAAGCGAAGCCGAAACCGAAACTTATGCCTATACATAAACTATGTATATGCATCAAAACATAAAGTTGTGGATTCTAACTATTGATCCAGTAACGCTGGTCTATACATAAAAAGCAAAAAGATAACTAATTATTTATTTTCAGCTGTGTTGATTTCGCAGTCTGACGTACAATCTTAATTCACTAAATAGCTGAAGTTAACTAGCCAAATATTATAGGCCAGAAAAAAAATTTCTGCATTTTTGCCTAACATTCTGTTCCGTTTGTCAGCATACATCTGCCCTGCAGAACTGAGCAGCTGCTCGCTTGAGACGCTAGTTGGAGGAACAGACAAATATTTTTGAGCAGCCGGTTCGAGACTTGGGAACTCACTACTTTACCAGTATGCGCAAATATCAGTGGAATACGAGGCTTCTTCAAATATGAATCCAGTTGCTGTTCATAGGCCAGTTTATATGAACGGTCGACATTCGACTGGTCTGAATAACTGGACATGCTGTCATGAGCGTCCCACAGACTTAAAGATGGCATTGCTGCAGCTTTATTGTCAGTATCACATCGCGCTGTAGACAAGCCCGGCTGGTTCAATTCTTTTGCAACATCGACCAATCGAAGAAATTCGCTACCTTCCACTTTACCAACAGCGATCTCTTGACTGCTGAGATAGACGTCTTTGAGCCGCGGGTCCAGTAGCGTTGCGGCAATTGCGTGCGGTGTCGTTTTCACTTTTCCGTCGAGTCAGAGCATCCCGCAAAGCTGCGTTTATCTGCCGCATGCCCCTATCTTTTGATACGCTCTGCATCTTTCCCTGCAACATCGATAGCAGCAGATATACATGCATCATCAAATGATATTTCCAAAGTTGCGGCGTAAAATTGTTGCAGAACATTAACAACTCCCTCAGCCAGCTCCCATTTAACTGTCGACAAAGTGTCTATTCGTCCGTGTTCCACGCTGAGTAGATTAACGGTAAGTTGGCGTGTCCACTGATGCCTGCGTAAACGAAGCATCATTGATGACCAACTGCAAGGTGTGCGCCACGCATCCCATGTGCCGAATACCAGCTATCGCAGAGCTACCATCATATTTGCAGCGTTATCTTGCACTCCAACATGAATCCTTTCTTGTAGACCCCAGGTAGGTAGATATGGCCTCAGTCAGCTTCCCAGCAAGATATTTTGCGTCGTGGTCGTGATTCAAAACCATACCGCTTAAGATCACCTTGCGTCTACAAAGTCCGTCGAGAAAGTGACCAGTGAAGCTGAGTAACGAGCACGTCTTTGTCGGATTTGACCACCCGTCAGTAGTGAATGACAGCTACCAAGCTTGAGCCAGCAATGTTTTTACTTGCTCAGCGACAGTGTCGTACGTTGCAGGCATAAGCGACGTACGAAAATACTTCTCCGACTTCAGTTTATAACACCTGGGACTTGAATTGAACAGTAAAAAATAATGCTGAATATTGTTAATATTTGCAGACAAAAGACTACTTACACTTTGCAAGTAGCGATTACATTATCTAAGAAAAAGAGGTTGCTGCAAAAGCAGCCGATAAGTGCTATACATAGCTTACGGATGTAAATTTACATTTACCTACAACCACCAAACGCTCATTCAAAGTGTAAACTGGATGATTATCAGCAAAGACTCTTAGCGGTAGAGACTAATTTTGCCATGTGCCTGGAAATCAGAAATGCTATGCGTGCGACATTAATCATACATGTAGTTAGAGGCTATACTTTTGAACCAAATTTGATTCACGATAACGTACCTGATGGATCAGCAAAATTCAAACGTTTAAAAGCTTCACCTCCCACGATCGTGTAGGGCAGCATATCAACAATAATCACGTCCATTATCGCTTTGTCAATATGCTTGGCAGCATCACTGTCGTCAGCATAATATGTTTTGCTCAGCATCGCAGTAGCAGCAGTCGACCGGATTAAAGTAGACATCTTGGGTACTGGAGCCATAACGACTTTTGCTTTTTTACTGGCTGGCTTTTTTCTCTTGCATTTCGCCAAGTCGTTTTAAATAAGTTCCATTGATAACAGGATGACACTTGGTCAAATGATATTTTATTCCATGCGTAGTTTGCAGTTTTGACTTATCGCTACCAAGGGACTATTCCTTGCCACATTCTTTACATCTAGCCTTGCTAGGATCAGCAACTTTATCGAAATAATTCCAGATATGATTTTTCGACATTTCAGCAGGTGCTTATAACCATTAATAAATTCAGTATACGACTGTTCTACAAATCAGACAACTAAACACACACGAAGACTACGCACTGCCTACCATTTAATTGAACTTCGCTTGCCCATGCAGAAGGTGAGTGGAAGTTTCTCCATGGCTGATTATTAAATTTGGAAACAGCGGCAGGCTTTGTATGAGTTACAGGATATGCAGATTAGTGATGTCGGATATCTTCAGTCTGGGATGTTCGTTAGAATGAATGACATATTCCGTATGTCGTTAGTTTCAGCAACTCTGACTCATTAGCGATCGATTAACTACTCGGTAGTTATCACGCGTTGAGTTGGCTATTCAATTGAAGCGTCCGTCTGAACAAAAGCGCATCGGGCCGGTCAACTGACGGCAATAATTGCGTCATTTGCATGCTGACGTTGGATCGGCTCACACGGTTTCGGCAGCACCAAAATTGCATTGATAGTTACGGCCGTAACCGAATAAATACCGAACCTGTAAATTGACTTACGACCGTAACCAAAACATTGCCAAAACCACGGTTTTGGCGCCGTAACCGACACTGAAACCGAAATTCGCTCGACCTCTAGCTCCAACAGAGAAGTTTGAAAACGTCACCGACTGCGTCTTCGAAAGGCGGTCAATAAGGGGATACTGCTTTCCAAACCAACAGTGACCTCCTTTATAAAGATGCTTTGGCCCTTTACTGTATCGAAATCGGAACGAAAACTGTCGCCGGAAATGGTGGGTGGGAACCCGAATTCCGGGAATTCTTAAATATCACAGTAAACAGTCACGAAAGAAAGGACTTTTGCTGCGCCAGATTTGCATAATATAATTGTGCCTCCAGTTGAAACGTCCTCAGCTAGATAAATTTTGCATCCTCACATCGCATGGGTAAAGGTTTGCCTACTTGGACAGAAAGAGCAAAGACACGAGACTGCTGTTCCCCATCGACTGGTGTTGCTTCGGTTTGGAAGGCAGCTACCCAGGTATTGGATCGTGAATGTGTAGACAAAGGGTCTGCGTCTCGAAACTCATTCTCGTTTGAAACGAGAAATTTGAGAAATTTCGAGAAATATCTCGTCGCCTTTAAAACGAGACGGATGTCCTTCTCGTCTCAAAATGTCTCGAATCAATCAAGACGGACGTGAAATAAATTATTTTGAGATTTTGACGCACTTCTCGAAATAACATAAAATTCTCGAAACTGATATTTTTATTATAACATAAATCGACAACATTTCCAGACGATTTGAAAAATAACAGCTCTAGTTGCATGTCCCCACAACTAGTACGTTAGCGGGTTATGTTTATTAACTTGTGCTTATATAGGTACCAACGTTTCTATAAACCCTTTCAGATGCCACAATCATTTATGAGACGAAAAAAAATTTCACAGCGGGAAGACCAAAAAATATTGAACAGGAGTGTACTGTGATTACTTGTGACGGTGTTATTACAAGCAGGTCATTAAAAAAGAAATATTCCACTATGGTGTTCTTGATCACGGATGATGCCTTCATAATCTGTTATCCACAAAAGTCTCGAAACTCATTCTCGTTTGAAACGAGAAATGTCGAGAAATTTCGAGAAGTTTTTCGTCTCGTTTGTTTCGAGACGGGCCTCCGTCTCGTCTCGAAATTTCTCGTTTGTTTCGAGACGGACCTCCTTCTGGTCTCGAAACTTCTCGAAACTCAAAAAGTTTCGAGACGCAGACCCTTACTGTAGACCTTCCGGGGCATCGTCTCAAGTACACTAGACAAGTGATAGGCACTGCTAGAGAAAGCGTATGTCCAGATAGATGTAATTACTAGTGACTGGGTAGTTGCCTTTTCTGAATGTTGTTCTTTGTCATGTTTCTGATATATTTTAGTGCTTCACGGGTTGACGCGTAGAAGCCCGCTTTGACTTTCCTTGACTAGCTGCTTTTTAAATAAAAGATTCCTCAGGGTTTCTAGATTTAGCAAAACACTGTCTGTAGGCGACTAGGCATTGAATGAATTTTTCGGAGAGAAGGCAGCTGTTCAGGTCATAATGTTTCTTTTTTAGTAAGCGTGATGATATCGAGAGTGCCCGATAGCGGGATATCCAGCCACAGTCTTAAGGAGCTTCACAGCTTGGTGTCTAGAGCTTGTTTAATCCACGTTTCCGTTAGATCTCCTGACAATGAGGTCCCACATTATTGCGGATAGAACGCATCTATTATAGCAAAGGATTTTTTGTTTTGGATAAGTAGATTGTGAATGCTCTGAAGGTTTGAAAAGGTCTCTGATTAATTTCGTAGGTTGGCTGTCACAAGACATGTCGAAGTTAATGGATGGGCCTAGGGAAGAAAAGGAGATAATAATAATAATTATTTTACTTCACATATTTCTCCTTTTTTTCCGACACATATTGTAGACCTTGGCACCACTGACTATTCCAGGCAAGATGCTTCGGATTATGTCATCTTGGACATTGCAATGTTTAGTCAAACTTTTAATTAATAATACTTACAAAAACAGCAATAACAATAACAATTTTTATATACTATTATATTTATGTACATTAACATAATGTTATGTTTTATGATCATAATAATAATAGTAATAATAATAATAATAATAATAATGATAATAATAATAATAATAATAATAATAATAATAATAAT
>QQSS02210572.1:0-11448 GCA_003687565.2 Craspedacusta sowerbii
AAGTGTGTTATTATTGTTTTATGGTGCATTTAAAGAGGAAAAAAGATTTGTTGTTGTTGTTGTTGTTGTTGTTGTTGATAGCTAAAAGTTTTGGACTGCGGTCGATAGCGCACATTCCGGTTTAAGAAGTTGCTTATGCATGGTATGGTATAAATCAGTGCAATATCGTCAGACGTGTGGAAGTAACTGTTCAATTTTTTAACTCATCGATTCCTTATTACAATGAAATACTGAAAATCCTCATTGGACATCTTCGTAGACATATGGTTGGTTGGAGCGGAGTTTACTATGAAGAGCGTTTTTGTAAGCACCTTTGACAGACTAGAAACGAATCTCAATTCTATACGGAAAACATGTGTACACAAATGCATTTGAAAGGTCGATTATCATCCCTTAAAGCTACCTTTTACTCTTCAACCCGCGTTTGATCATGCGACATGCCGCGATAATAAGCATGGCGGCTGTACGCCAGGATACTTCAATAAATTGTCCTCCAATAACTTTTTTTATTTCATAGAAAAATTCAATTGCTTGAGGCTTGCTTTGCTTAACGGCTATGTAAATACACAAGTAAACTGAACAAGCTTCTAAACAAGTAATAATGCCGTACAGTTCTCACTAGTTTACTGAGCTCTCTTGGTCCAGTGGTAGGTGCTCTACTTTCCACTTCGGCGATCCGGGTTCGGTTCCCAAGCAAACTCCACTGATTCGCTTCAGCTCATGATAAAACTTGGAAACGACTCTTGCAGCTGATTCATGGCGAGCAACACTGAACTTGGTCACACTCCTCCTTTCTTTTGGCAACTGCGTACCATAACCATCATGTAGAGTTCTCCTTCGATCGTCGGTTACTTTCATGACACCATCTCCATGCTTGTCTGGATGGCCCAGGGTCAATGCTTATGAGACCTACGACTTTGGCCGCTCGCCTGTTCTGAACATTTTTCAACCTCGACTCCGGGCAATTCTTCTGCATTGACTGAACTTGCTTTGTAAATGTCCCCTTTTTGCTAACACCTGATGCTTTTGAAGATTTCAGCGAACTTTGGGTATGCCGACTGGCAAGGCTATTGCTTGGAACATCGACTGCATCGACTGCTTTCAGGCTTCGACCTCGACTTCCAAGATTAGAAGGCTTTGGTCGGGTAAGAAACTCTATTTTGTGTTCGCTGAAAGGTGCTGTCTTCGATTGTAGTTATGTCATCATAGTGGCCGTAGTTGCCTTCACGTTGAACGTTGCTGGGCTTGCTTTCCTGCCTTCGCATTTCACCTTGTTTGTGGTTCCCCTCAGGGCTTTCCATTTAACCCGCCAGATTGTCCGTCGACGCCTGCAGTTGTTAAAGCAGACTTTGCATGCAGTCTTTCATTTCATTATTGCTTGTTGCCTGCCAGCTATGTTCCTCAGCTCCGAAGTTGATCACGCAGGGAATCTGCAAATCGACTCTTCGAGAGTCTTCGTGAAAATCTTCATTGCTTGATTCGATTGTTGTCCAACTTGTAAGCGCTATGGAATCCTTCAAGCGAGATTTCTTTTGCAGAACAATCTCCACGATAGACGTGTTGGCAGTAGAAATATAAAATTTAAAGTGCAGTGCTGTACAACCATCTGCACAAAATGAACATACAAATCTGTAATTCAAAACCAATTTTTAGAAAGGAAATCAAAGCATTTTTGTTCAGCTACATTTGCGTGACTTCAAATATATGCACTTATTTTATAACTTCTGATACCTATCTACGATATTGCATCTCTATTGAGTGTACTGGTTGTTTTATTGAAATATTTGGTGTTGATGAAATATCTTTGGCAATAAGTTTTAGTAGTCATTTATATTTTGATCGAAGTATGGTGTTACCTCCACTGGTCACCCATATAATGTCACTGCATATATCTCTTTTGAGATGAATGTACTTATTTGATACCTTTTCATATCCTTTACTCGATCGTGCACTTCTATTGAGTGGAAAAGGTTGATTGATTTGATGATTAATTTAGTGATGATATGACTTGTGCAATTATTTTATGTCATCTATATTGCGACAGAAGTATCGGGTAATCCTTTTGGAAATCGCGGTCTTATTTTGTACACGACCGTTGCGATCGTATTCACTCCGGATTGTGTAGACTGAACTGCGCACTAAACGTTGAAAGGTTGATCATGCTTTCCTCGATGACGTTGTGCTTTGATTTTATTTATCCCTACTATACTTCAAAATATTATATCCAAGTCGAAATAGTGTAACGATTTAGACTGATGATAAAATTTCCATCAGTGTGGGTCGCTACCTAGATAAAATATAACCTCATTAGCTGTATTCGAAGTGAGAGAGTACTCTCTTTGTGTGTAAAGTATAGACGCAAACCCAGCATTTGGCGGCATTCTCAATCCGATTAGCCCGAAGGCAAAAGAGGATGCTCCATCTTCAGAAAATGCATTCACGTTTAATTTTTCGTTTTATTTCTTTCGATTTCTTCATGAATGGCATTTCTGGAGAAAAATAAAATCTTGTTGTTGTTTCTTGTTGTTGTTGTTGTTGTTGTTGTTGTTGTTGTTGTTGTTGTTGTAGAAGCAATAACATTGATCAAGAACTTTCTTGCAAGGGAGCGATCCCGATTGGGGAGTCCCTGGCCCGATCGGTTCATTCGCATTTGACATTTTCATTTAGCGGAACCACGCCTCTGAAATTGTGATGAAAGAATTCGTGACGGGACTTTTGTCAACATACGGAAGGTGATCCATTCTTTGGATTGATAGGAAAAAAGAAGGTTGTACATTGATCGGACCAAACGCCAAGAAATGGAGGAAATAATTTTCTCGCTGTCCATGCCCAATATCTTGCAGGAGCTTATTAAGTTGTCAGGGTTATCGAGCAATCAATTGCTTGCTGGATTGCTTGGCTAGCGTCATCGTCTAGCGCAGGGTTTCTGAACTATAGGGCCGGGAGGCGCATTTGCCAACTGTGTTGTAAATCTGCAACCGAGAGAAATCTGCAGCAGTAGTTCTTCTTTCCGTAACAAAATTTACTTAAAAACAAATGCAACGAAACAACATTAAGCAAGGTGGTGACTCCAGTAAACATTGCCACCATAGCTATTGATTCCTCTAGGTCCCAACATCTTCAAATTATTATTAACTTCAAGCCAATTAGGCAATGCCAGTCTTGCTTTCCTTGATTATAACATTACCCATTACGTTAATCCCTACTGGAGTTAACCTCAGGGCTAACCGTTGGGACTTAGAAATTATGCATGGATAAAACTAAGATAACAGGTCTACCAGTCTGTTAAAGTTGCTACTGATGACAACTTAGCTGATACCTAAAAGCTTTTTTAACATTTCTTAAAGTAAGTGTTGTGAAATTTCCCAGCCCACTGTACAGGAAGAAGTATTTGATGAGGCCCTCGTAAAAATGGTGCTTATAGCCCAAAATGCGAAGACCCAACACAAAAGGGAGAATGTTTACCTGACCAGGATGAGCATCACATGTTCAGTATGTCAACTAACTTTCCTAGCAATCAGCATTTGAGACCTACCCTACCACATTTACTGGCACAGACATCATGTTACTTCACAAGCATGTGTCCAAAAATAGGGAGTTAACAAAGATTTCTCTTTTCACTGATCCATAGATGTTTGTGAAATGCTGATCCTGCCGCCTCAGTAGAGCATGCTACAAGATATGGGGAATCATAATATGGCATAACATATTATGTATCTGTCTACATACAGCTGCCGAAACCAGTTGATTCTACTAGCAAAACGTATCTGATTCTAACTCCTCCTCTATCTTCAAACAATACTTTGATGAATCCGAATGTAGCAGTGATTGTTGCCACAATGCAGAACACAAAAACATGACAAAAACTTAATGATAATTTGCTATGATGTTCCCAGTAATATCTGCTAAATAGTTTTCCATATACTTTGAGGGGCATGTAGAAAGTCTTTCACATCTTCTATCAGGTAGCGAAGGCCTCTTAAACATGGAGTTAGCTCTAAGCTACTTTTCACATCAGAGAAATGAAGTCAAATGTTGTTTTGCCTACAACAACGTAACCAAGGTGCAAGTAGTAACGTGAGGTTGGACATCACCTAGGCATATACGGGCCGAATATTGGAAGAAGATGAGATGTCTTGAATTTCTCTCGAAATGTCTTCTGCAAGAGTAGAAATCGCAAACTGCTCTTGCTACACATTGGGCTATTTACTGTGAGGATTTTAAACCCTAAGCTCAGATGAACTAAATGAAAATTATTTAATGCAACGTGGTGGTAGGTAGAACAGCTGCAAAACAGTTACTTTAACAGTTTAGGAGATTTTAAGCACTTATGAAAAAGACTACCTAGTTGCAAAGCGAAGTTATAGTACTGAAATAACGGCTTGAAATCTTTCCGGTATCCAGCATAGCTACTTAGCATAGTTCAACATCTTGATTTTAATACCTGGCATTTGATCATGTATAATCACTCTGCGCTATCTCAGGTGCTTTTACGTAAATTCATTGTAACTGAAAATTTAACAACACATGCAGTTTAAAGGACTTACTTGACTTACTAAAGGATATTTATGAATTGAGATTTAAGCATTACTTATAGTTGTAGTTCATTAGTGTGCAGCATAGTTGGAATATTGCAATCACCGAGTCACATATGGTAGACTGTTAACGAACTTTATAAGTATTCCGCATGTTGGGCGTCTTGATTTAAACAAAAATGCTACATGTTACCGTCCTCTCCTCAAGGGAAACGCTTGCACCAAATTGGCTAAACTAAGAAGCCAATATCTGAGACAGGAGATTGTTCCCTTTATTTATGCGTGACTTCGTGACATATGCACTTTTTACGCAAAATAAATGAAACCATGCCTCAGATTTACGGCTAAAACACAGCTGAAATAAGTTTAACATCCACCAGTGTCTATGTCATGCCCTTCAGAAGTTGAAGTTCACAATCAAAGTGGTGGTCTAGCGATGGCCGGCTGGGATTGGGTAGCCTATCAGAAACGTGCTTTTCCGTGCTGCAAGAAATCCAGTGTAGATTGATTACATGACGCGAGTGAGGGAAGGGGATTGCTTTGTTCACGATGGCCACGGTGATTCCCTCTCGTTTGCGGCGGTCGCATTAGCGGTATTGCTGCTTAGTAGCTAATTAGTTTCGACCTATTACGGTTTCGACCTAGTACGGGTACTACAGATGCAGAAAAGATGCGTTCTTCCTCTGAACAGTCAACAGTCTATTGTTGAGGAGTTGCTGCTTCCTGCCGCTCTTAATATGCGTCGTGAAATGGTAGGCGAAGTGGCAGCAAAAAAGCTTCTGAGCATCCCTCTCTCTAATGACACTATAAGTCGCCGTATTCTTGATAAGGCAGAGGATATTCAACAGGAGCTTTTGTGTAGAATAAAGAGCAGTCTATTTTACGCTTTGCAACTGGACGCGTCAACTGACGTCTCAAGCGCACAGATGCTGCTTGTGTTTGTGCGTAACAAGTGGAAAGCAAGCTCCACGACGACCTTTTGTTTTGCAGGTAGCTGCCAACTCGAGCAACTGCTCGTGAATGTTTCCACTGCATGGATGAGTACTTTTCAGAGAATGAACTGGGATTGCAGAAGTGTGTTAGAGTTTGCAGTAACGGTGCAGCGTCAATGACCGGGAGACTCAACGGGGTTATAAAACAAATACTTGACCGAAAAGGACGCGAAATGGACCCACTGTTTTCTTTATCGGGAAAGCCTGGCAGCAAAAAAGATGTCCCCAGAATTATGAGGTGATGAATGTTTGTGTAACAACCATTAAAGTCATCAAGAAAATTGCTGGAAATTCCCGATGTTGTGCCAGGCTTCGTGAAGGCGTTGAAGCAGAGCATGTTCAGCTTCTTTACCGCAGCGAGGTTAGATGACTGTCGAGGGGACTAGCCCTTAATCTGTTGTTTGAACTGAGGAATGAGCTATATTCTTGTCTGAGTGAAGACAAATCTAGCACAACACTTCACCAACACGAACTTCATTGCCAAACTAGCCTACCTCTGTGATATTTTTAGTCTACTGAACCAGCTATATGTTGTACTTCAGCGGAGAAACAGTCACATTTTTTTGTTGTTGCTGACAAAGTTCAAGCGTTCAAAAGAAACTTATTTTGTGGACCAAAAGAACTCAGGAAAACAGGATGGATATTTTCCCGCTACTCTCTGACATCCTGGAGACAGCTCCTGAGCTTTTAATAAGTGATTTAGTTTCTCATCATCTCTCACAACTTTCAGAGAAGTTTGAGGAGTACTTCCCTAACGATCCCAGAGAAGGAAACGTGTGGATAATGGATCCACTTTCAGTGGACCCTTTTAAAAGTGATGTTGCTCTGCAGTCAAACCTATAATCCCAGCTTCTAGATGTCTCAACTGACAGCACTTTCAAGATACAGCGGTACAAACCAGACTTGGCCACTTTATGGATTCATGTCTCACAGGAGTACCTATTTCTTGCTCTTAGGGCCTTAAAACAGCTACTTCGGTTTACAACTACATTCCTGTGTGAATCAGCATTCTCTATAGTAGCCTCAACCAAGACAAAATCTAGAAATACGCTTAGAACAACACTCGAGTTCACTCTCAGACTGAGACCACAGCTGGATGGGATCATGTCTAGGGAGCAGGCTCAAGCTTCGCAGTAGTAAAGAAGGACTGCTTATTTTTTAGTGTTAAAAGTGTTTCAAAAAGGGTTTTGTTAAGGACAGCTGAGCCATTGAATGTTTGCCGACGTAGTGTGTTTGCGTCAACAAAACCGTCATACATTTTGCACTGTTTTTAATATATTTATCATCAGTTCTTTGTGCAATTGCTATTCCGGTTGGTTTAGCAATTTCTTTGCGGTGAGTGTTAATCGGTTTATGAATCATCACCTTTGTTTGTAAATCTCCCGAATTATCCTCTTTATTTGGTGGTTTTTATCACATGCAGTATCCCCTCTTAACAGCGAGTTTTTGCAGTAAAAACAGATACCGTAGAAAACTTGACGTGCAACTAACCACATCATAAATTATGCTAGTAAACGCGACTGGGCCGCGGGCTGCTGTACACTGGAAAAGTTGGGCCGCAGGCAGAAAAAGGTTGAGAAACCCTGGTCTAGCGAGCTTTTTAAAGATATTTCACGGTACTGCCCGTATCTCATTACTTCGTGTCTCGCTCAGCCCTTGTTTCGCAAAATGGTCGAGCCGAATTTATAAGAAATTTTCGGTTTAGCGGAGAAGTCAGACAAGTTTCGGCCATATTTTGCTGTTATACAGGACTTTTTGTTCCTGATATATATATATATATACTTTCTAGTTTGTCACCACTACATATATATATATATATATATATATATATATATATATATAGTGCAAGAGGTGATCTCAAAATTACATCGGTAAAATATCGACACGTTGAACCAAAGGAAAGAAAACTTGGCCTTGTTATACACAATTGAGAGAAATGAAAATTGAGAAGAATGAAAATCTATTCAGATTTTATTTTATTAGCGCATTAATTAGCCTGCAAGATAAATGATAGCTTAGGCCATTCTATGGTTTTCGGTTTGTCTTGTGCATTCTCTTTAGTGCGTATTTGCCTGACAAAACTTGCTTGGCTTATCAACCATTGTAGCATCGAAATCTTTTTTTTTTCCTCAGAAAGACGTTTATTTAAGCTATGAGCCGTTTCTCTGACATCCGGTCCCTTGTTCCTGTCTACTGGTTTAAGCTCGTTTCTTGCTTTTGCATATGCAGAAGCATTGATGATAGACCGCTCCGGGTAAAGGTATTTCGCTAATTTAAGCCCATACGAGGGTCACCTGCCGACACTTGGGATGATGAAGTAAAAAAGCGCTTACTGAGACGATCTTCCTTGTATATTGTTTTAAATTAAAAATTATCTTACATAGTTAACACGCGCAGAACTGCTATCAACTTCAGCTTTTAAGCTTCATCAATTACACAAATTGTACAAGAGACACCCATTCGCTTTCTTCTTTGAAGCAGCTCGCGCCCTTCCTGTCCTCATCAGTCAAGTTCAGTCTTCAATCATGCCTATACCTGCGTCACAGCCCGCGTTAGGCCAGGGAAAATTGCTTGAAACTTTTTCACCTGAATTCTGGCAGATGTGGTTAAGGCGTGATAGCGACACAGTGCTGAACCTTAGCCCACAAATCAGGGCTGTCGTCACACTTGTGCCGTCACACTTGATTGACGAATCTCTGACTTGGAAGCCTCATGTCACAGAACCCTCTAAGAAACTGAGCAGAATATCTGCAATATATCAAGGGTACGCCCTTATGTACCGCTTAGTACCCTTAAAAGTCTTTACTACAGTCTATTTCAATGCCACCTAACATATGGGTGCCTCGCATGGGGTTTTGCTAGTAAAACCGTCCTACATAGACTATATCGTTTACAAAAGCAGACGATAAGAATAATAATTTCCTCTGACATTCATGCTCCGGCATCAAACCTATTAGCTAAATTGCAAATTCTTAAGCTTGAGGATATAATAGAACTACGCATATGTCTGTTCATGTACAACTGGAAAAATGGTTACTTACCGATGTCTCTGAAATCGCACTTCTCTGTGAGATTACGTTCTAGAAGCACAAGAACTAACGGACGTAGAAAGCTCCATGTGCCCAGAACAAAAACCCTTATTTACGGTGATCGAACATTAAATGTCATCTGCCCACAAACTCTAAATAAGTTGATTGACTTGGAGATAAACATCGGTACTAGTAAAGTAGTATTCAAGCGTCAATTATATACTCTCCTTACTTCGAAGTATTAGGGAACGATTACATACAGATGCATGCTTAAAGTTATTCCTACCTGATGAAGAGACAATTTATATTATATAGTATTGTCTTTGTCAAACCGCTTGACCCAGATTTGTCATAAACTATGATCGAAGCTGTTGAACGATGTTGTGCTTAACGTTTTTAATTATTATAAAAATTTGATTACGCATACCTCTCTCAAGCAGTATTAAGGGGGCTCTTCAACTCCGATTAGCTTTGCTAAGAAGAGCCATCCTTCCCATTGTGTGACGTATTTTCAGAACTTCTTTGTTAATTTTTATACGAACTTTTGGGAAAAGAGATTGTTGTTGTTGTTGTTGTTGTTGCTGTTGTTGTTGTTGTTGTTTCAAATATAACTTAGAGTTATACGAAGCACAGGGTCTGACCCCAACCTCCGCGGAAACTGTTATAAGAGTTAAGAATTACTTTCATTATTCTTTGCCATGGCCATTGCAAAGTTAAGCTGTCGATCTGTTTCCTGATGACCAAAGTCCCACATTGGTATTGAAACCTCTTCTTTGGAGTTAAACGAGGTCGTCTTATTAAACTGCTTATTATTGTATTAATTATTATGAGGTTAGTGCCAGATTATTAAAATTTCCTTAATTTACTAAACCATTTTCTAACAAATCTGATCAAATGAGTTTCAAAGACAGACTCATCTAAGGTTTCGCTTTTTTTTCTCGAATCCCTAAAACCAGAAGCCTAACACTGAAGCACAGAGGCAGGATTCATGGTGAATCCAGGTATTTAAACAAATAAGCGGGTCTCGTTTCATATATGATCACCTGTGGGAATAGTAAAGTGGGCACCTGTGGGAATAGTAAAGTTTCCCAAAAATAATGTGAACAAAACATTGACATTTTGTAAAGTGGGACTTTGCCTAGCGTCCTTCCGGGTCGGTAAGAAGGACCAGGAATATTATGGGAAGTCCAATGCACTATTATAAAATGCACCAGCTCCGCATCAAAAGCGAATAAGAAGTTCATTGTGCTCTAGGATATCGAAACCTTAAAAGACTACACCCAAACGGTTCTTTCGATGTATGATCAAACATCAAATTTTGAAAATGGCAGGCCACACCTTCAAGAATATGGGCTCCAAACGAGAAAGATCCGTTCTTCACAGGAAGCGCAAACCATTTGCCCTCAAAGCGTTGTTCCGTCCTCTTGATTTTAATTATCTAATGTACACGGAGACCATCAGGTAATCAGAGCAAAAAGGTACTAATGAGAGCAATAGCCGTATCATAGAACCATAGTATTAAGAGTACACAAGCGTGAAATATCTAGCATAGCTCTTGAGCGGCTCGAAAATGAGGTAGACCCCTAAAAATTTCTGATAGACTGGGCCGCAACTTCCAGGCTACGTGAAGACTTTTTATGCGGACTATATGTTACGTGATTCTGCCTATGAAACCCCGAGCCCGAAAATCCGTGGACTAATGCAGAGGCAAAACTCTACGATCCACGAACTTCTTAACTAGGCAGATGTAACATTTTATGATCCGTGCACCGTTGATGAAACGCTATTGCCCAGCCCGACGTTGATCGGATGCTGCCAAATTCAGTTAGCCGATGGTGGGCCAATCACGTACCCAAGCAGGAAACTTACCAATAAGTCAGATTCTATGACCTATTATTGAGCGGGAGATTTGCTATACTTAGGGGTTTGAAAAATATGTAAATAGATGTTTGCTTGTTTTTTTCTTTTCGAAAATTGTTGCGCTTTGCTCAACCACAATCTATTATCGCTTGGACTGAAGCAGCGCCCATGAGCGCTAAGGTAACTCGATGATTACTCGCTCAGAAAGAGTCGCCGCATGTTGTTTTTATTTATCTCACGGGTCGGAGGACATGTTACTGCCGATTTCATGGTCTGGGTTTTTAATCTAAGGACAAACCCTGTCGCAGCATAGGGAGAACTCAAACGAGGTCAGAAATGGGAGATCCATACGCATTTACAAGCTCTGAAGTGGTTGCGGATAGTGGACAAATAAAAGAATCGAGATCATTAAGTGAGAGCATTAGATATCATATAAAAACCAACCGGATATATTTTTTTACAGTAAAAGGCATTTTTATAATGACGTAGTCAGTGCAATAACTATCTGATAACGAAACGATTAATCAATAAGTTTTACCAGTAAGTAAAGAACTGCAACTATGATGACGTTGCAGAGGTTCAACAGAATCAAAAGCCTCGAATTCTCTAAATCAAAAACTCATCCGACCTTTTTAAAAGGACCTCACGCGTATCTACGCAGATTGCATCGCAAAGCACTTTGGAAGCCAGATTTGTGGCTTTCAGTCTGCCAGTGCAAAAGCTTTGAAGTCGAAAATCCCGAAAGTACATCCAACCTCATAACAGGGAAATCGTGCGGCAAGGACCTCAACTCGCTCGCTAGAAATATCACCATGACTACGTAACGTAAACTGCAATAGCGTAAGCTAAACTACAATATTTGCAATTCTATTAATCTTACATTGAGTTTAACCCCACGTTCGGCTCCGTGCCGAAATTGCTGATATACATTTGCTAAAATGATATTGATATCCATATAAATACGCATATATTATCACATGCGTTTAAATAAATATGTGCATATATATGTATATATATATATATATATATATA
>QQSS02210594.1:0-11447 GCA_003687565.2 Craspedacusta sowerbii
TGAAGAGCAATTTAAGATCGAATTTGTCAGATGATAATCTGAGGTCACTGTTGATGTTAGGGACATCCCATCTAAAGTCAGACATGTCTGCTATTTTGGACTCCAGGAAGCAATTTCATCATTCACATTAAAACATCTATACTGTATGAATGCGTTTTTAAATAAAAACTGACTTAAGTATCGTAAATACACCGTTAAAAAACAACGCCTGTTTTGATTCTAATTTATTCAACCTCGACTCTCTGTCCGGCCCCCGAACGACTGTATGTCCGTTAATACGGCCCGCGTGATAAAAAGTTTGGAGACCCCTGCCCTAGAGCACGGCGGCCGTGCGCATAACGCCCCGCGTCCAGCAAATGTGGTCTGCTTTGCCTGGAATTATGAAAGGTATAAGATAGCAGCAGTTTTAGTAAGTTTATTTAATATGGAATGGAAAAAATGGAATACGCTAATTTAGCTCCTATATGTAAAGAGCTATTTAATCCTATATATCAGCAGCCCCCACAAGACTTAACAAGCAAACGCTAGCCGCAAGAACAACAATGTCTGCTTAAGCTGGGGCTTCGCTGTAAAATCGGTGCTCAAAAATATTACAAGGACACTTAGATCCAATCCAATTTTCAATGCTTAGTTTAAAGATTTTTTCGTTTTATTTGATGTGTACTTGTTGAGAATTCGAGATTGTTGGTCGAAAAGATCTTTTACTTCGTATTGCTAAGGAAGTTGGTTTGGTATAATCTTCAAATGCAACCTATTTAGATTGGTGTGACAAATTGGACTTCAATTCAATATTAGTCTTCAGCTGAGCTGCGACTTTCCGCAAAAAACGATAGCATAGGGATCAAAGTTAGTTTGTTATCTATTAATCCAGCTAATGTTAGCCTTCCGAGTAAACAGATCATTCATAAAAAATATTTTACAAAACAGGCCCTTATGCGCAGCCATGATCTAAAAAATCTCACTTGACGTCTAATGCATGTGTAATTCATGCGCATGCTTGCTCGCGGCCCTATAACTTTGAGTAAATTTGAGCAATGGAGTCTAAATCAACTCCGTATGCACTAAGCTTGCGTCATACCTAGCATGACAAATCCATTAGCTTTAAGCCAGACTGCTGATCTTGCTGTCTAAGCATTTTACATTCTTCTATAAATCTAAGTAAAACATGAGCACTGTAATTTTGCCTATATGCTGAAAGCAGATAAGCGTTATCAAAGAATGGATCTATATGTTGCTTTGAGCCTTGCTCCAAAGTTTTGAAAATTGTGTTCAAAACACTTATGGACCTGTATTTTCTTGCTTAAATGCGTTTAACGTCTTTGTAAAAGCAGTTATCGCGGCTTTCTTCGCGCTCTTTGGGAATATACTTTCTCAAACACTTGGTGACAGCCTTACTAGCTTTGAAGGAAGCTGGTCTTCTCTGTCGACTTATTTACATCTAAAGCGTTTACTAGCTTTTCAACGCAGCAGATATGTTTTTGTCATTTTTTTTTTAAGTTTGTAAGATGTGTATTACTGGATTAGTGTTCATGCTCTTCTCTAATCTTCAGCTATTCATAAATGGTTTCCAGCCTCCTTTGTAATAAAGTGAGCGTTTGGTGAACCGTCCTTTGCAAGGAAGGCCCATTTTTGTACGAAACGACTGGAATCTAGTCAATGCTGTAGCCATACGGCACGTCAGCACTTGAGATTGCTTACAAAACAGAGTCTTGAAAGTCAAGACAAACTATTAAATGCCTCTGGGTTGATTTTTCACGATTGCATCAAAAGAATACTGCCCATAATATCTAAAGTTCCCAATGTTTTCTACGTTGTCGTATATTCGGCCGCTCCGGACAGGTAAATTGAGAGCTTATTAAAGGAAAGATGTATCTGAACTCGTTTTTGTGGTCTATGGAATGATAGTATAATCCATCGCCTCCTGTTAATGGAAAACTCTATGAACCAACCTTCGCAATATGCTGAATTTTGAATTTAAGGCTTTTTATTGAAAGGAATTCCTTAACGTATGAAGATCATGAGGCCACATTGGGGGCAAACTTTGCTTACGCCATTTTTCCTCCATAAATCTCCAAGTTGCGTCATCTCGCTTGCTATTTCTTGGCTTGTTCGGGCTTGGCTTTTCAGGTGGTTTGTGCGAACCTGGACGAGAGCCATAATAGGGGGTTTTTCTCAATACACAGCGTCATGTGATACCTAGTCGCTTGTTGGTGGTACCAGTGAACGCGTGCCTTGTTAAGTAATAGTCTGCTCTGACCTGAGGATCGCCCACAAATTCTCTGGCCCTTCAAATCGGCGCGCACTGGAATGTGGGACGATTTTATTAAAGGTCCGATATTATTCTACCAAAAAAATGGACGCTTATCCAACTTCAAACGAGTCGCGCGCGGTAAGCATTCTATATTTCCACGGAAATGTGTTTAGTGTCCTCTTCCTGCTTCCTGTCATTACCATCCATTGAGCAACTAAGGTCTTCTTCTGGACCATGGAACAAAGGATTTCAATAGAATGGGATAATTTTTCTAAAAAAAACACAGTTTTTCAACTGCACTGTTAGTTGCAGAAGGGTGCACACTTAACTTCAAAAAAGAAGCGATAGCAATCCCTAGGCTGCCTATGTTTCTTTTTCGAGTCTTCATTGTCAAATCTACGATCAAAACTGTTAATCAATAGCTACTTTGCCCTTTTTGGAAACTGTGGCTTTAAAGGCTTACGTATCCTTCAATGGTAAATGAAATTAAAGGTTTAGAAAAAGTGACCTTTGCACAATTCAATAATATAACGAATGTAATGATTGTGGTGACAACATCTTCCAAAGCTTTTCGCTTATGCAGCTGACTATCGCTATTTTAACGCTGACACCAGTTGCTATATATGGAGCAAGCGTTGGTTGCTTTGTGAAGAGCCAGCAGTTTCCCCGGATGCGCAGTCCATCGATCGCCAGTGACAGCAAATGAGGCCAGTCGTCTGATGTTGGTTGAGCCTCCCAAGGATCTAAGGAGCTCGATATATGGCCTCAAAGGGAGGCTCGGACGACTGGTTGATGCTCCAACCACCTTGAAACTGACATCGCATTGTCCCCTGCTACCAGGAGACACTCTTCTTGAAGACAACAACAACAACAACAACAACAACAACAACAACAACAACAACCACAGCAATTTATTTCTCTATAAATGCTTTTACAAAAGTAAAACATCCCTATACGCCTAGACAAAACATTAAAATAAAGAAGATAGTTTGCGAGAACTAATCTATAAGTACAGCTGCCGGAAGCAAGACGAAAAGCGTTGCAAACATAAGTATCTATTGAGGGGAGGCATCTTCATACCCGTAGCTAATCAAATTGAAGAAACCACCCTGTCATAAGCTCCAGTTGAAATTGCAGAGATTATGAGAAGAATTTCCATTGATACCACTTATGCTTTGGTAGATCAAATTGATGGAATATATGCATATGCAGGGAAACTAGCATAGTATATAGAAAAAAGCTTAGGGCTGATTTAGCAGTTAACATCAGAGGCGGTTCAGCGCTGCCATATGAGGCTTATGATTTGCCATGAAACGGAACCAACCACAAACTTGCCACGTATTGCCGACTTTCCGTATGCAACTGGGCAATGAATCATTAAATATACGCTCAAAAAAAAGCACCCCGTTAAAACAATCCCAGAAAAAGAATAAAAGGAAACAGAAGCACACACAAAAAAAAAATAACTTCAACCCGAATCAATACCAGTAACGCTACAATGTATTTCAAATCACATTCTTCGAAATAAAAACAACCGTGCAACCTATTCCCAGCCAAAAATGAAAAGAAACAAAGACATTTACATATAAAATAAATAAACCCAAATCAATGCAATTTACGATTTATAAATAATACTATAAAATAGTAGCACCATTACAAACCTTCCCAGTGGACGACAAAGTCGTACTGTGCTGGTTAGGCCTTCTTAGGAGATTCGCCAAACAGGGTATCCACAAAAATTTGTCGCATGATTGCCCACCTACCAACAAGTAGAGGTTCTCCTAGTTGGCCGGCATGGAGCAAGAGTACTTGCAGCGTGAGCGAATTAGGTATTTTGTAAAACTGAAGTAACGCAATCTGCCTTAATATTGCGGCTATAGTCAATGAAGATCAAGGGGAGCGCAGCGATTCATTAAAGTTTAACATGGTGATGAACTCACAATATGCAAATAGCAGAGCTCTGAAGAGCCTTGTCCAGAGCTCCGCTTCATCACTCCTACGCGTCATTGGTTGTAATTTGCCGATGATTCCACTTCAATAGCATATTTAGAAAAAGAGAACTAAATTACTCTGATTCCATTCGCAAGAAGGTGCACCTGGAACAACATAAGCAGTAGTGAAGACAAGTTTCATTCATCTGGCATGTTTAACAGCAATAACATATCAAAGAAATTTAAGCCAAAATTATTTAACTAGTCTTTTTAACTATGTAACTAGTCGTCGATGTATGTCACATTCCTACCACATTCAGCAGATCGTAAAAGCACTTAAATATTTTTATGGATATTGCTATGACTCTTCATAGAAAAAGGCAAGAATGGTTTTCCAGCGTGGCTTGCTGCGTAGACGCTGTTGAAACTTCATGATATCGATTCTTGGAATCAGTGAAGTGGTTGTAGAGAAAAATACTAACTTCAGCAACTCTGAGCATCGCAAAACTCACTAAACATTGACAAGACTTGGTCTGACTCTAGCCTTGTGTGGAATTACATCGAAGATTGGTGGTCCGATTCACCTAAGGCTACAGGCATGGACTTACTCTATTACACTTGCATGCAATGAATACTATGTCTTCTTTCAAAAGTTGGGTATAGGCTTTCTACATTTATACTCTTAGCTTCTGGCACAGAAAAGGCAAAAGATCATGTCAGTCCTCCAGGTACTAGGCGTACGCCAGGTCAACCTCTGGAGATGCATTATTCACCTAGGTCGATAATTTGTTGATGAGATCCGGGAGAAGCTTTCAATGTCGGACACGCAATTAATAACTTCAATGGGTAAATTCTAAAATCCTTGCCTATTGTGGTTCTAGTATTAAAGAAACTTGAATTGTTCTGCATAGTTTAATTCGCTATCTATATATTTGGGCGACAATGCTACAAGTTCTCTTCTCAAACATTATTAACACATCTTAATCAGTTAGACGATCTGACTCGACAACATACTTCTTAAAAAATTCTTACCATGCTAACCTAGAACTGGTGTCGAAAAGTACAGGATTCAAATAATAATTTCTACGACAAATGTCTCGAAATCTCGTAAAAACACCGGCTCAGAACTGGGCATTCGGGTTATGCTTTGTTAAAACTCCGTCGTCATTTCTCTTACGTTAAGGGATCCTGGGTGAGCTCGGTTGAGGAGGCCATGGATGTCCGTAAAGCGCAGGCGTGGACTGCCGGAAACAAACTGTCAAATCTATGGAAGACTCAAAACCTTAGTAATTAGTTAAGCACTGTAATATATCGGGCCTATGAACCGGCTGGAAACTTCACCACATGACCTACGTTGAAACTTGGAGGATGACTTGAAGAATGTTATTAAACTGGACAGTTTACAGTAAGTGCAAGTAGCACAACTTGTCTACGTAACAGAGGCTTCATGTGCGTGAGAAATCTAACGAAGATCAGGGATCTTTGGATGAAAAAAGAAAATAGCTGGGGGCGCCTACCTTACGTGGGTCCCATAGGGCTGGGCTTTGTGGGCCTATTGGATTATCCAGGATTACCTGGAAAGGTATCTCAGCTGAAGAACTTTACGAAGACATAGATGGAAAACTCTAGCCTAATGATGTGCACAACTCCACTTATTCTGGAAAATTATTTTTAAAAGAGCATCTACGTACTTGCTCGCATCGCTCCCATCTACATGCACGACATGCAGACTGAGGAGACTTTTCGATTACATAAAATATGACTGCCGTACCCTAACGTTTTAAGCTTCGTTCTTCCCAGCCGTAATATCTGACTGGAATAAGTTAGACAAGTTGCTTTGAGAAACTTAAACTTACTAAAGCTGCAAAAATGCAATGACCCAAATCCTTCAAGAAATCTTCCATCATCCTGTAGGCCTTCAGTTTTTAACCCAACTAAGGCTTGGGCTTAGTGCCTTGCGTCCTTATAAATATCTGCATAATGTTGCAGATACTAAGGGCTCCAGTTACATAATTTCATAGGACTGCAATGAGGACCATCCCCTGCTGTCGTGAATGTAGCGATTTTGCCACCCAACGTACCATCCTGCTTGACACAGATTATAGTCTGTTATGGCTTTCGGTATCTAATGTATCAGTTGTACGTCATTGAGCGCGATAAAGATGTTACAAGAAACGTTCTTCTTGCAGCCATCAAGTTTATTTTTGATACAAATTGGTTCACCTACATATGTTTGCATGCTTGTCTTCGGTAGGCCTTCGTATTTATTATTCTTATAGTCAATGCGTGAGTACACCGAAGAAAACTCTATAAATGAGAAAAATCAAGGAGAACCTGTGCAACTTGAAGAAGCGTTGGTATTCAGAGACAACAAGGCTATAACCCAAAGAAACGGACATAGGCTCTGCTTTGGAGATCGATTCTAAAAGTTCCATGTCCAATATGACGACGATGTTTGGGAGGTCACTGGATCTTCGATTTCCAGCCTCATCAGAAATTTTCTGCAGGCTTGGCAGCGTCAAAATCCTAATCCTAAATTCTAAATCCAAATTAGGCTTAAAGACAAACTCATACACGGCATTTTCCGAATCCTCATTTATTAGCTTACTGCCGGGCTTCCAGGAGTTTAAGGCTTTGTCTCTGGCTTGATATTATCTTCATGAAGAATCGCAGGACAACGTTATTGGGCATATATTAGAGAGAAGGAAGAGGTTTACCGGAATTTTTGCGCCGCTGTCCTGATCAGTCAGAAGAGTAGCAGAGCTTGCTTACTGCACCCTGACGCAAGCGGAGCAAAACTATGGTCGGATTGAAAAGGAAGCTTTCTCGATTGCTTTCGCTTATCAGAAGTATCGCACATATCCATACAGCTGCAATTACGTTCTTCGCACGGATTACAAGCCCTTGCTAGCTGTCTTTGTATCCAAGAATGGAGTCTTCATGCCTTGCGAGATGGGCTCTGTTTTTTTCGAACTACGACTTCCGTGTTTGCTGAGGTAGCACTACACAGACCGGTCAAGCCAAGACTCAGTCACCTCTAGTAGCTACTATTTGAATCGTTGAGACGCGAGTTATTTATTCGCTTGCTTTCGATTAATTGCTGTCTTCCGATATAGAATCAGAAGTGTAAGACATTTTATTTTCCACAGGTCAGAGCTACCAGTTCCTTGCGTTATTAAAGTGCAGTTGAGTGATGACGAGCTTGCGTAAGTGCGTGAAACATGTCTTGAAAGGATAGCACTCAGTTCACCTCAATTTTGAAGTCCGTCTTACTTTTCTTTGCAAATTGTCTAGATCTTTTTTTTAGGATGAACTGTTGTTCCGCCACCACTGCAGCAAGCAATTTTGGGGGCTGCGCTTGCAGCTTTTCCTGGTCAGTATATCTACTGTTTGTGCATGGATGATGACGTGCAGCAAATCATTTGCAGCTGCGACGAGTGCTAAGCTGTTGCCAAAATGCCTCATAACTGCCTTGCCCATGACCCACTCCATGGACCTGCCTGAACCATGCCTGGCCGGAGACGCACATTTGGCCGTGGATTGCGCTTATTCCAAAGGGCTTGAAATGTTTTCCTATCGGTAACGCGCCGACTGATGTGACCGTGAAAGGACTAGAACGACTTTTCGACCGCCGTGGTCTACTGCATGAGTTTCTAATTAGCTTAAGTCCGCTTTCTTTGCTAATATTTCCAAACAGAATGACATTTGTCATGAATTCTCGCCACCTCAAGCAGTCCAACGGCGAAGTAAAGCAATTTGTGAAGATCCTCATGCGTAGCTGGCAAAACGCAATCAATCCAGCAAGAATTAGATATATGCCTCCCTTCTTGTGTAATTGCATAATACCATGCATTCTAATGGCTTGTACGACCTTAGATAAACTTTTCCTAGGTCACCACTTGCGGTAAGTTGAAGTCTATGATACCTGCAAATCAGAATTAAAGGGCGTACATCCTACTCCATGCGTATCCAGCAAAGAAGCAGGTATTCCTCCACCATTACTTAAAGATTCAAATGCCAATACAGGACATAGTATCATGTCTTAGGTACCGGGATAAACTAAGCCTTCTTAACTACAGAAACAATCGGTCAAGCTGAATTCCAGGTCAAGTTGTTTCACTTTCAACTTTTGGCACCATGGCAGCCCTGTTTAAAAAGGTCTCCTGTTGAACCTCTATTTACAATCGATCAAAATCCGACAACTGCTACAAAAAAACTTAGGGCGAGCCTGCATGAGTCCGCTTGCAGTTGAGAGCTCGATACGACTGGAAATGATCTGGTCCAAAAGGCTTTGAGAGGTTTGCCGACTCCATGTCGTCAACTTCATATCTCAGAAGTGGAAAGGGTCCCATCGATGCCAGCGTGGATTTCAGACACACGAGTGCGCTATTGCTAGTCGGTCAGATGTGATTTTTGATTTGGTTAACAACAGCGCCTTTGAAGGTCGTTTAGGTGATTTCTTTATTGCTAAGCGCTCAAAACTTAGTGACAGTTGCTTTACTTGAAGTGTGCAACGTACGTTAGGTAAAACAAGTTTTTCTTTAAAACTGTTTTTATTATGTGAATGTCTCGTGTCGAGGCCACTTTCGCTCAAAATTTGAGTAGGAATATCATAAGGAACTGATCCATTAATATCCAATCTCAAAGCTAGTATCCAGGAATCCTACGCCCGGTCTCCAGCAAGGTAAGTGATTGCCCTTCCAGGCCGAATTCAGTCACTGTCGACGGCTTCCATTCACATGCAAGACTACATTGTTATATAAAGTTGCGCTGACCATTTTGAGTTTTAGTCACACTTGAAACATTCGGCTACGACATACGCACGTTAGAAACATCATGATGAGCTTACAAGCTGGGTGCTCATCGCACCTTATGCAAGCGCCCCGACTTAATTTTGCAGAGAAGTTTTATGCTGATGGGGGAATTATTTAAAAGGTCATCAAATTGAGATTTTCCTAAGAAAGCATAGTCAACTGTTAAGTACTTGTTAGAAGATTGGTCAAATAGGCCATGGTGTTTTATTGCTGGCCATGTAACTGGACGGCATTAGTTATCATGTAAATAAATGGAATTCAGTTTGCTCCTAATGATTAACCAGTGGCATTTGAACAACTTCTTACGGCTTACTTCTTCGTCTTGCTTTCTAATATTACCTCGAAAAACTCATAGGGCACATCTTGCGATTTTCGCGCTTGCTAAAGTAAGCTCGATGGGGAGTGCCCATTACTTATTATTTGTCTTACCAAACTAACTTTTTGTCATTGGACAGCAATGTTATTGTAAGGGTTATTTAATTTTGGTGTTGGTATTCGCTTTTTATTGATTCTTGGTGTTGGTATTCAATATGGTATTTGGTTCTCGCTTTGGTATTCAATTTTGTATTTTATAAATTTAATCTCGGTGTTAAATTTTGGAGTCAACATTTGTAAACAAATTATGCATGACTGGGATCGCTCATTACTTACTGTTTGTCTGACCACAGTAGATTTTAAGAGCTTTTAATTTTGGTGATGGATTAAAAGGTCATGGTGCTTTTTTGTTAAGCTAGTATCATGACTATAGTTCCATCTAAGGGAATTTTGCTGCTTTCTTACATACTTCATTTAACACTATTTTCAATAACATGGCATGCTCATTAACTAAATATTTCAACGGAGTATAATAAGTTTCGACTGAGTATAATATGTTTCGACTTAAAACGGTCAAAATAGCACCATATACCGACTTTCTATTTTCATTTTTCTTTCGATACAAAAGAATTATGTCAGTGTAGTAGTCATAAGTCCTCATAAGGTTGATGTTTCGTGAAGTCAGATTGTCTCAAATAAGACCTTTGTCTTACCTTCTTTTTTCCTTGTTCTGCCTGTTTCTCCCTGTTTCGATGCCCCTCTTATTTAAACTAATAAATGACTGTGTATATTTTGAGCAAGGTGGCATCCTCAATCCTATTAGCCCCCGGCTACAGAGGATGTCTCCTGTTCCAATAAATACATTGATGAACGGTATTATGAGATAATACATATTATATCTCAAGAGTCTTTATTTGATGCGATGCTTTTATTGGGAAATAAATTCTGTTCTGTTCTGTTCTATTCTGTTCTGTTCTGTTTTGTACTTCGTAGTGGCATCTGATCTACGTAATAGTTCATGTTCAACCAAGGCACCGGTTCGTCGACCGGTTTAGGGGACCGTGAATGCCTGTGACGAAGTTGCACGTGGCAAATAACAACTAATTCATGGCATATTATGTGATTGGCTTCGATTAGCTCCGAGTCCAAAGGTATTGTCTCCATTATGATGGAGAGCATTTTCGCACAGCTTTTACGGAACTTTTAGTTCATAACGCATGGCTTGGACTATTTGGCTGGTGTATTAGTGTACACGCAACACGCATTTATTTTGTCAGTTTGTGAGAAGCTAGCCAAAACTAAACAACATTCAAAATTCACGCAGGCTTTCCGTTCGCTGAAGCGTATAAGCTAAGCCACTATTAGTAAATTGATTATACTTCAGAAAAATTTTTGAATAGTACTCTTACTGTTACTATTTCTTAGTAGAATATCTGTAGTAGAGCAGTCTTCAAACCTTAAAATGTCGTTGAAATAGCTTACTCTATATTTGGAATCGCATCCATTAAAAAATCCATGCACCAAAATGAAACCATCTTATTGAAAAGGGGTCAATTCTAACTATGCAGCTTGGGAAACATGGAAGTAAAGACAATGCAGGCAGATCACTCGCACACACACACACACACACACACACACACACACAAACGCAAACACGTGGGCATACTTGTTCTAATTGATTATTGTATGTATATATTTGTTTATGTATGTATATATGTTAATATGTATGTGTGTATGCATGTATGCACTTTAATTTATTAGTTTGGGCGAAATTATCTATGCATATGCTTGCAGTTAATCACATAAAATAGGCTTCACATTAGAATTGCCAGCGATTATGCGTTGTTCTTTCCAAATTTGAAGAGCAGATTTTACGATTTGCATTGTTCCCATAACTGCTCGTTCTTGCAAGCAAGCGATTAGTTGCATAGTTTCGTCCTCTTTAAATTTCAGCTTCTTGTCATTTTATGTGTGGCACGGATCGTTGCGCTATTGCGGCATGGCCAGTTTCTGGTGTGATTTAGCCAGTTCTGGTATGTAATATGTGTGTAGGTATTTTTGTGTGCATGTATGTATGTATGTATGTATGTATGTATGTATGTATGTATGTATGTATGTATGTATGTATGTATGTAT
>QQSS02210605.1:0-11446 GCA_003687565.2 Craspedacusta sowerbii
CGGCAAAACAGAAAATATTTCATTTTTGTCTCATCTGAACGTTCCGTTATATCATGGAAAGGATCAATGACTTCTTCAGACATTTTTTATTATTACACGTTTCACAATATTTCCAGACAGGATCTATTGTTTGATCAGGTACTCCCGGGTCATCTCACTCGATGCCACAATAGCTACCAGTTTTGCCGAATCTTCCAAGTCGAACTTTTGAATTGACGGTGGTGCAACGTTCAGGACGCTCTTTGCTTGCGTCGAGTACCAAATAAAGAAAGCACTTATTGAAGAAGCGTGAAACAAGTCATTAATGCTTTTTGGAGCTCTGTTTTAATAATAGCGTGCGATATTTTTTTCCGTATTAGGCTATTTCATGACCAATTTACTTTTAGCCTCCTGCTGTGGCTGCACGCTGGGTCTGAAATAGTACTCACTACCTAAATCTACAGCAGCAAGAGCTAGACCTCCATAAAATGTAGGAATTTTTACATGGTTTGAGTATCAGACAGTTTCGCATCTTTCTTGCGATTGTACTCTGCAAGTCCTTTTCCAAGTTCTACTCTCTTCGGATTCCTTAAAGTCACTTGTATTATTTGTTCTGTGCTCATTTTTATTAGGAGCCAGATTTTTTATGTAAATGTCCAATAGAGATCATACTCATGGAGATAGGAGCCAAAAGTGAACCAAATTTATAGTACAGGCTGCAAGTCAAGCGCTGCAATGCGCTATTGATAAAGGGATCCGCTGTCAACTCGCTTGATAATTCTCTTGAAAATTGAACAAACTGCAGTAGAATACCTGTGGATGATGGACTTACCCAAGGATTTTTCCATTTTAGCTGAGAGCTTGCTTTCATAGAGCGTAAACAGTCGATCAATTTCTACTTCTGCCAGTGTATTGATGTCTTCTTCCGCGTAAAGTTTTCAAGTTTGCTTTGCTGTGTCCGGTAATAATACAGACGAGAAGCTTTTCCCTTTTCCCCTGCGACATTTTAATTAAGTCTTCTACTTCCCTTTTTATAAGAGTGAGATATTTATCTGTCGTCGGGTAGGCGAACCCCAAGGACGTCAAAATTTAACCCAAGAAGCCAAAATTGATGTAATCTATCATTTTATTTTATTTGATAAACACTTACAAGAAACTAATAATAAAATTGCAAGACGATATCAAGAATGTTGCAAGACGGTTGCAATACACTTACAATACAAGTGCAAGACAATTGAAATACACCTGTAATACAATTGGAAGTCACTCCACAATATAAGATCGCGGATGTTCTGTTCGCAGGATCAGACACTTAAACTTGCTTGCTTTTAGCTCTTGCTTTACTTATGCTAAATCGGACTCTGATTCAATCACATCATTTTCTTATTGATGGTCGCTAAATCATTTCTACCTTAGAGATACGATACGAAAAGCATTTTTAATTGACGTCGGATGTTCTTTGGGATAGGTGTAAACTGTGCGTCAATAACCATGAACTGTGTTGTCTGTGTCGTCCTGATATAGCCAAGTCCAACAATGGATTTCTCCTCTTGTCAAGTGCGTCATCGGCAATGATATCATCAATAAGAAACAAAGTCTTATGTCAGCTAAAGCCTGACCTAGTCTATCGATTATAGTCATGAAGCTGTCGGCGAGGTTCAATTTTCACAATAAATAAATCTTTCCGAAACCCATGGTCGGCGTATATACGTGTCATTGTACTTGAATGTTGGACTAATGATCACGATGTAACCAAAATAGGTCGTATAAACACTTTCGAGAAGTTGCATAGCCTTTTCTGCTTTCCCACAACCAGTTTGTCCAACAAATAATGCTGTGTGGATCTTTCGAATATTTCATCTTTTTAGTATCGTGTAGAAACAATCTCACCGTTTTGGATGTTGAGCATCCATAATGAAGTAATTGTGACAGTTTAAGAATTCAGTTTCTCCTGCTTTCGTTTCAATCTGTAGTGCAAAACTTTCTGATGCATCTTCCATTGTTCGACCTGTTCCGTGTAAATTGTTTTCATCGATAGCCCGAAAATCTAGGCAGGGATCATACTTTGCTGATAAATAGTCACCTGTGTTGACGGCGGATAAGCGCAAGATTTTCTCGACTTCACTGGCATTGACATTTTTGAGATCATGTCCTGCAAAGTAGTCTCGTAAGTCATCATACTGCTCATTTGGTTGCGTACCTTGTGAACACAATTGGTCAGGCTTCCCCTCAATAATGGTTGATACCTTTTGTATGTTAGGATTACAAAATCTGGATGTGTCTCAATAACAATCACTTTCATTCTCGAAAAGCACGAGTATGCCTGTAAAAGAGCGCGCTGATGTATTGAAATTCCAATTCCAGCGAACACGATCGTACAAAACAGGTAGCATTTGATACGCGGTCCGAATTTCTTTTGCTAGCATGGTCTGTGTCATTATATCGTACTCCAGTGATATGCTTGATATGGTATAAGAGGCGTCAAGGGTGGGAGTAAAGCCTGTGGTGGGCTTAGCAGGAGAAGATCTTATAACTCGAGCGCAGTCGTTGAATGCAAGCTACCTTGCCGAATATCAGTCTTTCTTTCTTTAACCGGTTTCCAATTATCTTTGAAGCACGCCAATACATCGTAATCTTCAATGCATATGATTTCATTGCCATTGAACTTGGCTGCCAGTTGTTTGATAAGAGCTCTGACAATGCTGTTGACTAAAGTACGTTTTTTTATCCACTTTTGAGTTAAGTTCTGTATCAAATGACGGATACCCTGTGACTGGAAAAAGACGTCATCTTATCCAAGATTGGGGAACCGATTAAGAAGTAACTGGTTCTGATCGACCGTACTTGGATTATGTGTGATGATCACTTAATTAGTGAAGGCGTAGCATTGAGTTCTATGCCATACTCCCTTTCTAAATACCGGTGGGAAAGGGTCTGATGTGCAAAGTTAGTTTGAAACTCGATTTTGCTTGGTCACGTATTTTATCAGTGAGTGCAGTGTATCGTAGGTTCTTGTATTGAGGTTCAAAGCGGCTCCCTTGATCAGATACGATTAATGATAATAACGTGTTACTTAATCTTCCATCTACAATGTTGTCAGTACCATCTAACTAGTTAACAGCAATGTTGATCATTTTATTTCCATAATCGCTAGGAACAAAGATAGAGTGACCACCGGTATAGATTTGAATCGTTTTACTTTCTGTCGCTGGAATATGAAGACACTGACAATCGTTTCAAAACCAACTCGGTTAAGGATGGGAAAGGGATGGTCAATCCGCTTGCCTCCAACATGGGCTACTTTCCATTCTTATTCCAAAGAGATGAAGAGCTATGTGAAGCTCCGGGGCGCCTATTTTTTGCTTGACAATACCGAGCGCTGAAGATAAGTTTAGAAATAGCAACAGCTATTGCTAATACACGGCCTATTGCACTAAGGTTCACGTGACACAGGGCAGCCATACTTTCAGTAACAAAATCAATAGCCTGGAAATATGGAACATTAGCCCCGAAATTGCGAATGCTCTCGATGTCGTTCTTTTAGCCCAGAGTCTGTAGCGAGCATTTCCAAGCAGTTCGACTGAAGACGCCGCTAGTGCATAACATAACACAATAGCATGCCACAGGGCAGGAGCGGTACAACTTGCACCCTGTGGGATGCAAGCGGTGCCTTAAGAAATAACAAAAATTGACCCTATGCACTACAACTTGTAACCAGAAATAAAACTGCTACTAGGTAGAAGCAGTTTAGCAAGAAAACAAAGCGTCTAGCAGCTACACCTAAAACAGAATCTCCGTAAAAAATAAAAAAGTAAAAACACAACCGAAATAGCTCCAGCAACAGTTCAGATACAGACAAACTCGGGAAAAAAGTACACTGTTCGTGGTAGCGCCCAACGAAGGGAAGATAGTATCGGCGAACTCATTTTTCCGAACACCGGCTCGGGAAAATGTTACTTGCACCCCTTGCTCGGCTGATAAAAAGTGAATGCGTGCGACGAAATATAGCCAGCCCGTGAAATGCAGCAAAGCATGCCTTCAGGTTTCGTTGCGACATCTCAGACACACACACGAACGATAGGGAAAAGAACTCCATACAGACAAAGACCTTACATATTTACAACATACAGTAGCAAATCAAAGAAATGAAATTGGGAACACAACATGCTTTTCCAGCTGGAGCCTTCTGATAAAATAACGTAGATAAGATAGGAGCCGTGCGATTTGAGTTAGGGGATCCTGGGTGACGTTTACATATGAAAGACAAGTAAGAAGAGTCGAGCCTCCTCACGCAAATACTAGATTCTAATTCATTCAGTTCCGAATATCATCAGCACAATGTCTGCAAGAAGCCAAGGCCGCTGACGGGAAGCATATACTATCCCAATTGCTACTATAGCAAAGGACTGGCTTCCAAAGATCAGCCGAGCTCTTAACGAATGATAAGCCCATTAACCTGAACGTGGTCTGCCTTGTGAAACTCATTGACACCCCACGGACAAGCGGTTAAGTTGGAATTGTCTCATCGAAGTTTTCAGGGTGTGAGGCACATACAAGCCATTCGTAGACCATAAAAGCACCTTGGAAACGGGAATCCACCACAGCAGTAAAATCAGTAGGCAAACGAAGCGAACTGCATCAGAATACCACTTGTCTAACTGGGACACAGCTCCTGTTTGGCAAACAGACCTGAAGCAGCATTAACCAATCTTGCATATACTTTCATAAATCCATTCATTTCAGATATTCGTCACAATAAACAAGGGGCAGCGTTGTAGTATCTATTGCGGTTGCTGTGGTCGACTAAACCCGCCACCTCGGTAGCTACCCCTGTTGCCACCTCTGAAGTTTCTTTCACCGCCACCCCGCCCTCCACGAGCACCACGAAAGCCATTGCCACGCGCGCGCTGAAATCCACCAGCATCCTGTAAAAGCATTCGCGCACAACGTAATAAAACTAAGTCGATAATTAGCAAGCATCTGATAGAAGAAATCAAACTTAAAATTTCGATTTGCAAGGTAGTACTACTAGGCTTACGTACAAAACCAAAGGCGACCAACTCAAAAGAATCATTTGCATACCTGTCGGTTTCCACGATAATCTCCACCGTCCCGACCACCACGATGATCTCCACCTTCACGACCACCACGATGATCACCACCTTCCCGACCACCATGATAATCTCCACTTTCCCGACCACCACCTTCCCGCCCACCATGATAATCTCCACCTTCCCGACCACCACGATGATCACCACCTTCCCGGCTCCCACGGTCTTGGTAAGCGCCACCTCTGCCTCCGCGCCCCCTGCCACCGCCACGGTTGAACGATGCGCCGCGTGGTCCACGTCCTCGCCCTCGGAAGCCTCCACTGTGTTGGTTCTGATGACCCGCAACTGAAATTTTTTATATAAAAAAGAGCGACGATAAACCGTGATTGTACGGCGATTTACTTGCTATTAGAAACCTCAACATTTTCCGGAAAGTCAAAAACTAATGATCTTAACTGGTTTGGCATCAAAAGACCTTCCATATTAACCCAGCGGACTTTCACAAGACATGGGTAGATAAGATAAAAAAAATATATATCGTTAACAGCAATTCACGTACCACTTTGCCATCCTGACTCCGTAGCTGCTTGTTCATTCCAATTATCGCCTTGATCTGAGACAGGATGCGCAATTTCCGAGTTCTCAACGACCAAGTAAGCAGCGACGTCCGGAATAGGTTGCATACTTCTCGGTATAAACTCAGGACTGCCAGCGTTGAGGTTCAGGGCCAGTGCTGGCTGATCATCTAAGTTTCCAGATTCTGGATCAGTTACGCGAACTGGAAGGGAAAGAAAACGTCAAAAAGAATAACACCAAAAGAACGCGATCGCCAACCCAGGAAAAGGGAAAATGCGCGCAATAGCATTTGACTACATTTACTTCATGAAACGTACAACATTTAAACGTGATATACGAAGCACTTGCCTGCAGCCGATACCCCGATCTCTGACTCGCCCATAAAGTCAATTCCGTCGTCAAACTCCCCAGCCTGGTCTTCCAGGTCAGGAGGTAGGTCGACTCCCCCAAGGCCGTTCACAACGTGAGCCGACTCTACGTGCTCGGAACGGTGCTCCTGGAAGCCAAAGAAAGACGATTCTGCAATCCCAGTGTCTTAAATACAGTAAAACCGCACAAGAAACACCATTCCAAGGCAAGATTCCCATGCATTGCCTTCCATATCGACTTCATAGCTGACGTTACGTTTTTTTCATCAACCCAGGTTTAATACCCATGGCCACGGACCCATGTGAGCTATCATGCACCATACGAGCTAGATATTCACAAATTATAGTGGAAGTCTTTCATTTTTACATGAAAAGAAGCATCAGCAGTGTAATGCATGTTTCCATTAACATTGAACAATCGTAAGTTTAAATACCTGGAAGTACGCTTGATGTTGCTCTACCACATCAGCATGGAACGAGTGACCACTGCTTTCCGTGTCGGCAGGGCTCTCACACTCAGGTGATCTACGACTCTCAGCTGCTTCCTCCTTCACTTCAAATGATCCTGCTTGTTCCTCTTGCCCTGAGGTGATTTCACCCTTGTCGAAGTAGCCAGAATTTGTGACTTTCTTGATCAAGTCAGAGATAGATCGGTCTATTTCACACATCAAGGACAAACATACAGACATAAATCTCAAAACTGAGATATATGCTACACGTCATCGATTTAACAATATACATTATCATATCTTTTTCCTAATAAAACTGCATAAATTATTTTCCTTCTTAGAATGAATACAACAGCTTTCTATTTCCAAACTCAAGCATGCTCTAATTACAATCCAGCATTCATTTTAGTACTTAACTAGTCCTCAAAGCTACGCCTAATTAGACGCTAGTAACAAGGTGCCCTAACAAGGAACAATTAATACATTTTATGCTTAAATATCTTTCAGCAGCTTCAGGTGATTGCCTTCTCAAGCTACAGAAATTACAAAACTGATAAAACTAGAGGCAATTGAGGTCAATGAGCCTACAACCAGGATCTAGCACTTAATAACCACACATTAGGGTCTCAAATCCAGTTTAAAAAAAACTTTCGCTAACCCAGTTCAATTTGCTGTATGACTTCATTTTGCTATCTCATAATCAATGAACTTTTACACTGCATTTAATAGTTGCAGGATAAAATCATTAAGAAGAAGTTAAACAAATAAATCAATAATACATGGAAAAGATACAGGTAGTCCCAGGAAAGATTTCTTTGTCCTTTTCCTCTACTAAGCTGACTAAATGTAAACTACAAGATGACACAATATCAGAAAGTTTTTCCCCATCCTCACTCTCCATTGGATTCACCAGCTTGTACACTTCGTCAAGTTTCAACATGTCATCGTCAGATAGTTTGCATGCTCCGTCTGCACCCACAAGAAAAGCGGGCTTGACATCATCTGACAACAGCCCAAGGACAGCCTGAACTTGAACAACATTTTTCACTATTTCAGCAGTCTTAGCTTCAACCTGGCTTAATGATTCTTGCTTCAGACGCTTAGCTTCTTTCTTAGCCGCTTTTGCATACTATAAGATACAATAAGAAGGAAATGGAGGGTCACTTTGCCATGGCAAGATTTCAGCTACTAAGAGGAATGCAAGATTTCAAAAATTTAACTTCAGCAAAATAAGGCACGACTCCAACAAACTAAATCAACATACTGAACTACAGACACTTAAGTACACAAATCTAGGCAAGAAAGTATAAGATACGTTGAACTACACACCTCTTGTTCCATAGCAACCATGAGCTTTTGTAGCTCTTTCACAGTTTCCAAACTATTTTCCACCAAAATTAAATTCTCAGCTGCCTTCTACAAAAAGAAATAACACAAATGATAAAAGAATTTTTTTCAAAAATTATAGTTTAAGCAAGCAACAAGTATAAGGCAATAATTGACAGCAACATACCTTTTGCTCATCACTAAGATCACTCCCTTGCTTCAATTTCTTTTGATATTCAAATAGCTTGATCTAGAAGTGGGCAAACAAGAGTTATTGTAAGAAGCACATTACTACAGAGAGTTAAAAAGTCAAAGAAAAGCTAATTTCACTGCATGTTCATTGATGCTGATATCACTCTTATGCAACTCATTAACAATGAATCTCGTCAGCGAAGGTAAATTCATGGTAAGTATCAACAACATCATCTGCTAATACATTGCTAGTAATAACGCATATTCTTTACCACATACACATGCATACAACATCAACATCAGGGCAGCTCTTGCCTATCGTGTCTTGTATACGATGATGCCAGCAGCACAATTGCGCATTGTTACGGTATGGTACGCAAGCAGAGGATTACCTTAAACATGAAAATTTATCGGCATTTCTAAAACATTGTCACAAATATTCTAAATAAGACAGTGGAAACTTCAGTCCAATACCATGTAGTTTAACACCGACCTTGCGCTTTTCCAGGTTCCTTAACTTTTTCTCCATAACTGAAACAGCGCCCTTTAAGGGCTCTTGCAGCAAGTCACTCATATTAAACTGTGGCTGCGGCTGATTAGACTTAACGGACGCACTGGGCATTTCTAGTTGCTCTAACTCTAAACTCGGGCCTTTACGAGGCACCACCACGCGCACAAAACGCGACCTCTAGCCTATCTCGCTTTTAGAAGATCGTTTTCGAACGCATGAGCTTCATGACGCAAACCGCAGCAAGGGATGCTGGTCTGGAGCTGACCTCTCTTATTCAAACTGTGAATTAGGGATAGGACATGCTTTTCTGGTAAGAACGAGTTAATAGCGACACGGTTTCTAGCGAAAGCAAGATCGGCGCACGTGCGTCAAAATAAAGTTCACAATATCTTCTGGCGAGCGAGCAAAATGACCATGAAGAAATTGAAATCTGTCCGATCTGCCAGCTCTCCTCAAATCCGACTCCAGAATCAAAGGTACTAAATAACAGCTAATTTCATTTCTAATGAGCTTTTAAAAATAAATCATCTTGATCAGCTAAAATTACTGTGATTAATAAGTTCCTGCTATAGCAACAGCAACATCAATCATGATATATTTCTTGAACATATGCATCGTATCCAAAGGAATCACAAAATCTAGCAGAAAGTTCAATAACAACTTCCTTTATAGTAGCAGGAGACTTCCTCTAAAGCCGGGGTTAATAAGATTGAGGATGGCGCCTTGTTCCAGTCATTTAAATATTACTACATTGCAATGCAGACACGTGTGAAGGACGTATAGGAGTTCAAGTAAATAATATAAGAACAAGGAAACAAAAAGAAATAAAAAAACATGTAAGAAAATAATAGAAATTAGGAAACTGTCATCTGTTTATGAACCTGTAGTAGTTTAAAGACGAGATTCTCGAGTATCATCACCTTAATCATCCATAGAGTCATCAACTATACTGAAGATTCGTTTTTGCGACATGTGACTCATTCTGAAGGTTAAAACCACGAAACGAGGATTACCCCAGGAGCAAGAAACTGCTATTAAGAAATTTAGTTAACGTAGAACTTTTATGCATAAAGTCTTTGGGCCGAGCTCATCAGGATCATTAGTCAATTATTAATTAGCATAAACTCAAAAGGAAAGAATGAAAGAGAGAAAGCAGACCTGAACGAGTGGATGCGTTCACATGAAATGCGCTAAATTGCTATGGCGTAACTACATAAACAAGATTGATAAATATTAGGCAAACGAAGTTATGAGCAAAGACTGAAGTTCTCTTTCTAATATTTTTTTAGGTATTCATTTGTTGACATTTATGTCGTTCAAAAAGTCATACAAGCTTGCAACTTGAAGTTTACTGGTACCATAGCGTTCACTCCACCTCAGTGGCATCAAAAGTTGCGGTGGGTCGATC
The DNA here is from genome assembly GCA_003687565.2 of Craspedacusta sowerbii. NCBI lineage: Eukaryota > Metazoa > Cnidaria > Hydrozoa > Limnomedusae > Olindiidae > Craspedacusta > Craspedacusta sowerbii. The sequence goes on from QQSS02210605.1 coordinate 9,861, forward strand.
TTTCCAGTATTCTTGGTAGAGGAATTGAAGCAGAATAATTTGTTGAGAGATTTTGGGAGCCGGTTAATTTGACAGTCTTGCATAAATTAACATAAATTTACTGTAATAGCATGTTCGAATTTCCGTATTTTCAATGACGAGAATAATTCTGATATCAAATTGACCGTATACGTGATCGTTCTAACTGCTTGTTGCTGCAACTTAAGTATCCTGCTGAAAGTATTATATTATAAGCAATATTACTTCCTTTATGTTACTGCTATATTATCTCTTAATCTATTCCATCCTAGTCGTAAGCATACATATGCAGCATTAAGATATCGATGATTAGAGTTTTTCTGACAATGACCACTGTTTATATCAAAATATCAATAACTTATTATGGTAACGTATGATTTTCTAAGTTATCCTCAGGAGACTAGCTGGGGTCATTCACTGGGAAATGCCTGGAAACATTGAGACACACCCAGGCACACTCCTGGCTTTTTATTCTATCTTTAAATAAATCCATAGCCAGTTTACAATTTCCTAAGTCACATTCACAATTGGTCGAATCCTACTGAAGTTTTTTGACCTTTAGGAAGTTTGGCCTGTTCTTGAGAACTATTGAGAACTCTTGATGTTGAAGTGGTTTAAACAACTTATCCTTTATACTGAATGCATAGAGGCTTGGATTTGATTAAATTTGTTTCCAGTTTATGTAAGCAACAGGGTGAGCAAGTGATATGAATAATCACATGGTTTCAGAACGCTTGGGTAGTTTCTGAGGATTGTTTATTTCTCGAACGTTAAGTATGGAGTCACTTCAAATCCACTTGAGGATCTGTGTTAATGAAAACATGTTTCCGAGCGGCAGCAGCAATTCAAAGTGGGAATAAACTTTAGAAGAATGAATAGTTTTTTTGATATTAACTGGGCACGTTTCTACAAATTTTTTAGTTACTTTCAAATAGTAAACAGAGAGATTAAACTTCATAAGCAAGCAGTGCTGTTATGCCAATCCTCACTAAGGACCATGGACACGTCCAACAATTAACAATATGCAAAACAAGAGGGCATCAGCAATCAAATGTGTCAAATTTTTTAAGTACCACAATACTTTATGCAGCTGTTACTTGGGAACGAAACCTACACTACTCAGGCGACCAACAGGGAAGGCGAGGGATCCGCAGTAACGAATCTGGGGAGGATGAAAATCATAGGGACGGTTTCTTTCCAAAGTGAGGTAAGTAAGATACGTTTTAACGACAAGTTCTTGGTCTCGTCTCTTAAAGAAACAATCCTACCTCCACGATAAGCAGACCTGAACTGGAAACGTACGTTTGGCACTGTTCAAACTCCTTTCCCTTTAAAACGAAAAGGGTTTGAGCAGATTGATGGGCTTTCGATTGGGACCGGGTATGGTGAACTTAATCAGGGGCAGCCGGGTGCCTACTTGGATATCTAAGTCCTTCGGGACAAGGCCACGCTTTTATTGCTGATATGCAGTAAGAGAAGAAGACAGAAAGCGAGAACTGATTTGACGACTCATTTTCCCTACGAAAATATTTCTCTGGGGTCTCAATGAACTTTACTAGTTTCCGTAC